>OY757014.1:119150109-119227907 GCA_963580285.1 Lucinisca nassula
GACCACGCGATGGTAGTCACAGACCTTGACATCCATCCGAAATGTGTCACGCAGAAACCAAGGGAAATCTACATACATTCCAACGGCTCCTGCCCATAGGGGCTTGAAGAAATAAATTGGCTGCATGATGCTTCCACGCAGGTCTGAATCCGGCCCGCACACTAGAACCGGTAAACGGCTTAGAGGATCTAAACCTGTCCAGGAACCGCGGTGCGAGGCCATGCTAATAAACCCTATTGGTAACATTGGGCGACAGGGCTTGAGATGTCATTTTATCTCAGTGTCGGGTAAAAGTCCCTAAAAATTGGAAGCAACGTCTCCAAAATGACCTTTATAGTGTTGACGGGGACGTTACACCTCAAATCAACCAACCAACCAACATATATTCCAAAGCGTACTGGGATTCGATATCCTCAGAAACTAAAATAACTTTCTAAAACGATCACTTCGGGCTATGAGTCTGTGAAAAATGTTGAAGAAATTTGGACCATGTTCAAAACTAAGACTTTTGAAATAATGGACAAATTTATACCAACAAAACACTGAAAGGAAAAAAAAAATCAGTCCCTTGGTTTAGTTGTAAACTACGCCGGATTACAAGAAGGAAAGCTCGCCTATATAAACATGCTAAAAAGACAAAACAATGGACAGAATGCAAACCTTTCCAACGTCAGTGTAAAACAGCATTTAAAGAAGCAGAAATAAACTACATAAATGATGTAATCAATGAAGGTTTACAAACTAAAAACATCAAGCCTTTCTGGAGGTATGTTAAGTCAAGGAAACAGGACAGTCTGGGAATTTCGGCACTGAAAAAACTTGGACATTTATTTAGTGAAAGCAAGGAAAAAGCCCAAATATTAGTTGAACAGTTCAGATCTGTCTTCACCAAAGACGATTCTTCAGATATGCCACATATGGATAAACAATTTCGATATAAACTGCCTACATTAATTAGTAAAATGGAAGGTCTTGAAAAACTTTTGAAGAATATTGTAATTTCTAAAGCATGTGGACCTGATAATATCACAAACATCATTTTGAAAAAATTGTGCCACCCACTTTGCTCCCGGTATAAGAGCTGTATTTCAGTTGTCAATGGACAGTCGAAATTTACCGCAGGACTGGTTAAACACTAACGAGTGTTAAGTTGGTTCCTTATTCCTTATTCCTTATTCCTTGTTCCTTATTCCTTATTCCTTATTCCTTGTTCCTTATTCCTTATTCCTTGTTCCTTATTCCTTATTCCTTATTCGATTTTCAACTTCATAGTACTTTGCCACGCGGTGTAACAGAACATTTGCGTATGTCCTAATCATCATCATTTTTACTTCTAAGCATGATGGTATAGGTTTCGAAATCCAGCAGGTATCAACGGCGATTAAGGAATAAGGAACAAATCCAAATTTTCCTTATTCCTTATTCGATTTTCAACTTCATAGTACTTTGCCACGCGGTGTAACAGAACATTTGCGTATGTCCTAATCATCATCATTTTTACTTCTAAGCATGATGGTATAGGTTTCGAAATCCAGCAGGTATCAACGGCGAATAAGGAATAAGGAACAAATCCAAATTTTCCTTATTCCTTATTCGATTTTCAACTTCATAGTACTTTGTCACGCGGTGTAACAGAACATTTGCGTATGTCCTAATCATCATCATTTTTACTTCTAAGCATGATGGTATAGGTTTCGAAATCCAGCAGGTATCAACGGCGAATAAGGAATAAGGAACAAATCCAAATTTTCCTTATTCCTTATTCGATTTTCAACTTCACAGTACTTTGCCACGCGGTGTAACAGAACATTTGCGTATGTCCTAATCATCATCATTTTTACTTCTAAGCATGATGGTATAGGTTTCGAAATCCAGCAGGTATCAACGGCGAATAAGGAATAAGGAACAAATCCAAATTTTCCTTATTCCTTATTCGATTTTCAACTTCATAGTACTTTGCCACGCGGTGTAACAGAACATTTGCGTATGTCCTAATCATCATCATTTTTACTTCTAAGCATGATGGTAAAGGTTTCGAAATCCAGCAGGTATCAACGGCGAATAAGGAATAAGGAACAAATCCAAATTTTCCTTATTCCTTATTCGATTTTCAACTTCACAGTACTTTGCCACGCGGTGTAACAGTACATTTGCGTATGTCCTAATCATCATCATTTTTACTTCTAAGCATGATGGTATAGGTTTCGAAATCCAGCAGGTATCAACGGCGAATAAGGAATAAGGAACAAATCCAAATTTTCCTTATTCCTTATTCGATTTTCAACTTCATAGTACTTTGCCACGCGGTGTAACAGAACATTTGCGTATGTCCTAATCATCATCATTTTTACTTCTAAGCATGATGGTATAGGTTTCGAAATCCAGCAGGTATCAACGGCGAATAAGGAATAAGGAACAAATCCAAATTTTCCTTATTCCTTATTCGATTTTCAACTTCACAGTACTTTGCCACGCGGTGTAACAGAACATTTGCGTATGTCCTAATCATCATCATTTTTACTTCTAAGCATGATGGTATAGGTTTCGAAATCCAGCAGGTATCAACGGCGAATAAGGAATAAGGAACAAATCCAAATTTTCCTTATTCCTTATTCGATTTTCAACTTCATAGTACTTTGCCACGCGGTGTAACAGAACATTTGCGTATGTCCTAATCATCATCATTTTTACTTCTAAGCATGATGGTATAGGTTTCGAAATCCAGCAGGTATCAACGGCGAATAAGGAACAAATCCAAATTTTCCTTATTCCTTATTCGATTTTCAACTTCACAGTACTTTGCCACGCGGTGTAACAGAACATTTGCGTATGTCCTAATCATCATCATTTTTACTTCTAAGCATGATGGTATAGGTTTCAAAATCCAGCAGATATAAACTGCGAATAAGGAATAAGGAACAAATCCAAATTTTCCTTATTCCTTATTCGATTTTCAACTTCATAGTACTTTGCCACGCGGTGTAACAGAACATTTGCGTATGTCCTAATCATCATCATTTTTACTTCTAAGCATGATGGTATAGGTTTCGAAATCCAGCAGGTATCAACGGCGAATAAGGAATAAGGAACAAATCCAAATTTTCCTTATTCCTTATTCGATTTTCAACTTCACAGTACTTTGCCACGCGGTGTAACAGAACATTTGTGTATGTCCTAATCATCATCATTTTTACTTCTAAGCATGATGGTATAGGTTTCAAAATCCAGCAGATATAAACTGCGAATAAGGAATAAGGAACAAATCCAAATTTTCCTTATTCCTTATTCGATTTTCAACTTCATAGTACTTTGCCACGCGGTGTGACAGGACATTTGCGTATGTCCTAATCATCATCATTTTCACTTCTAAGCATGATGGTATAGGTTTCGAAATCCAGCAAGTATCAACTGCGAATAAGGAATAAGGAACAAATCCAAATTTTCCTTATTCCTTATTCGATTTTTCAACTTCATAGTACTTTGCCACGCGGTGTAACAGAACATTTGCGTATGTCCAAATCATCATCATTTTTACTTCTAAGCATGATGGTATAGGTTTCGAAATCCAGCAGGTATCAACGGCGAATAAGGAATAAGGAACAAATCCAAATTTTCCTTATTCCTTATTCGATTTTCAACTTCATAGTACTTTGCCACGCGGTGTAACAGAACATTTGCGTATGTCCAAATCATCATCATTTTTACTTCTAAGCATGATGGTATAGGTTTCGAAATCCAGCAGGTATCAACGGCGAATAAGGAATAAGGAACAAATCCAATTTTTCCTTATTCCTTATTCGATTTTCAACTTCACAGTACTTTGCCACGCGGTGTAACAGAACATTTGCGTATGTCCTAATCATCATCATTTTTACTTCTAAGCATGATGGTATAGGTTTTAAAATCCAGCAGATATAAACTGCGAATAAGGAATAAGGATTAAATCCAAATTTTCCTTATTCCTTATTCGATTTTCAACTTCATAGTACTTTGCCACGCGGTGTAACAGGACATTTGCGTATGTCCTAATCATCATCATTTTTACTTCTAAGCATGATGGTATAGGTTTCGAAATCCAGCAAGTATCAACTGCGAATAAGGAATAAGGAACAAATCCAAACTTTCCTTATTCCTTATTCGATTTTCAACTTCATAGTACTTTGCCACGCGGTGTAACAGAACATTTGCGTATGTCCTAATCATCATCATTTTTACTTCTAAGCATGATGGTATAGGTTTCAAAATCCAGCAGATATAAACTGTGAATAAGGAATAAGGAACAAATCCAAATTTTCCTTATTCCTTATTCGATTTTCAACTTCATAGTACTTTGCCACGCGGTGTAACCGCGAAACCTATACCATCATGCTTAGAAGTAAAAATGATGATGATTAGGACATACGCAAATGTTCTGTTAGCCGCGTGGCAAAGTACTGTGAAGTTGAAAATCGAATAAGGAATAAGGAAAATTTGGATTTGTTCCTTATTCCTTATTCGCAGTTGATACTTGCTGGATTTCGAAACCTATACCATCATGCTTAGAAGTAAAAATGATGATGATTAGGACATACGCAAATGTTCTGTTACACCGCGTGGCAAAGTACTGTGAAGTTGAAAATCGAATAAGGAATAAGGAAAATTTGGATTTGTTCCTTATTCCTTATTCGCAGTTGATACTTGCTGGATTTCGAAACCTATACCATCATGCTTAGAAGTAAAAATGATGATGATTAGGACATACGCAAATGTTCTGTTACACCGCGTGGCAAAGTACTGTGAAGTTGAAAATCGAATAAGGAATAAGGAAAATTTGGATTTGTTCCTTATTCCTTATTCGCCGTTGATACCTGCTGGATTTCGAAACCTATACCATCATGCTTAGAAGTAAAAATGATGATGATTAGGACATACGCAAATGTTCTGTTACACCGCGTGGCAAAGTACTATGAAGTTGAAAATCGAATAAGGAATAAGGAAAATTTGGATTTGTTCCTTATTCCTTATTCACAGTTGATACTTGCTGGATTTCGAAACCTATACCATCATGCTAAGAAGTAAAAATGATGATGATTAGGACATACGCAAATGTCCTGTTACACCGCGTGGCAAAGTACTATGAAGTTGAAAATCGAATAAGGAATAAGGAAAATTTGGATTTGTTCCTTATTCCTTATTCGCAGTTTATATCTGCTGGATTTTGAAACCTATGCCATCATGCTTAGAAGTAAAAATGATGATGATTAGGACATACGCAAATGCTCTGTTACACCGCGTGGCAAAATACTGTGAAGTTGAAAATCGAATAAGGAATAAGGAAAATTTGGATTTGTTCCTTATTCCTTATTCGCAGTTGATACTTGCTGGATTTCGAAACCTATACCATCATGCTTAGAAGTAAAAATGATGATGATTAGGACATACGCAAATGTCCTGTTACACCGCGTGGCAAAGTACTATGTAGTTGAAAATCGAATAAGGAATAAGGAAAATTTGGATTTGTTCCTTATTCCTTATTCGCAGTTTATATCTGCTGGATTTTGAAACCTATACCATCATGCTTAGAAGTAAAAATGATGATGATTAGGACATACGCAAATGTTCTGTTACACCGCGTGGCAAAGTACTGTGAAGTTGAAAATCGAATAAGGAATAAGGAAAATTTGGATTTGTTCCTTATTCCTTATTCGCCGTTGATACCTGCTGGATTTCGAAACCTATACCATCATGCTTAGAAGTAAAAATGATGATGATTAGAACATACGCAAATGTTCTGTTACACCGCGTGGCAAAGTACTATGAAGTTGAAAATCGAATAAGGAATAAGGAAAATTTGGATTTGTTCCTTATTCCTTATTCGCAGTTGATACTTGCTGGATTTTGAAACCTATACCATCATGCTTAGAAGTAAAAATGATGATGATTAGGACATACGCAAATGTCCTGTTACACCGCGTGGCAAAGTACTGTGAAGTTGAAAATCGAATAAGGAATAAGGAAAATTTGGATTTGTTCCTTATTCCTTATTCGCAGTTTATATCTGCTGGATTTTGAAACCTATACCATCATGCTTAGAAGTAAAAATGATGATGATTAGGACATACGCAAATGTTCTGTTACACCGCGTGGCAAAGTACTGTGAAGTTGAAAATCGAATAAGGAATAAGGAAAATTTGGATTTGTTCCTTATTCCTTATTCGCAGTTGATACTTGCTGGATTTCGAAACCTATACCATCATGCTTAGAAGTAAAAATGATGATGGTTAGGACATACGCAAATGTCCTGTTACACCGCGTGGCAAAGTACTATGAAGTTGAAAATCGAATAAGGAATAAGGAAAATTTGGATTTGTTCCTTATTCCTTATTCGCAGTTTATATCTGCTGGATTTTGAAACCTATACCATCATGCTTAGAAGTAAAAATGATGATGATTTGGACATACGCAAATGTTCTGTTACACCGCGTGGCAAAGTACTGTGAAGTTGAAAATCGAATAAGGAATAAGGAAAATTTGGATTTGTTCCTTATTCCTTATTCGCCGTTGATACCTGCTGGATTTCGAAACCTATACCATCATGCTTAGAAGTAAAAATGATGATGATTAGGACATACGCAAATGTTCTGTTACACCGCGTGGCAAAGTACTATGAAGTTGAAAATCGAATAAGGAATAAGGAAAATTTGGATTTGTTCCTTATTCCTTATTCGCAGTTGATACTTGCTGGATTTCGAAACCTATACCATCATGCTTATAAGTAAAAATGATGATGATTAAGACATACGCAAATGTCCTGTTACACCGCGTGGCAAAGTACTATGAAGTTGAAAATCGAATAAGGAATAAGGAAAATTTGGATTTGTTCCTTATTCCTTATTCGCAGTTGATATCTGCTGGATTTTGAAACCTATGCCATCATGCTTAGAAGTAAAAATGATGATGATTAGGACATACGCAAATGTTCTGTTACACCGCGTGGCAAAGAACTGTGAAGTTGAAAATCGAATAAGGAATAAGGAAAATTTGGATTTGTTCCTTATTCCTTATTCGCAGTTGATACTTGCTGGATTTCGAAACCTATATCATCATGCTTAGAAGTAAAAATGATGATGATTAGGACATACGCAAATGTCCTGTTACACCGCGTGGCAAAGTACTATGAAGTTGAAAATCGAATAAGGAATAAGGAAAATTTGGATTTGTTCCTTATTCCTTATTCGCAGTTTATATCTGCTGGATTTTGAAACCTATACCATCATGCTTAGAAGTAAAAATGATGATGATTAGGACATACGCAAATGTTCTGTTACACCGCGTGGCAAAGTACTGTGAAGTTGAAAATCGAATAAGGAATAAGGAAAATTTGGATTTGTTCCTTATTCCTTATTCGCCGTTGATACCTGCTGGATTTCGAAACCTATACCATCATGCTTAGAAGTAAAAATGATGATGATTAGGACATACGCAAATGTTCTGTTACACCGCGTGGCAAAGTACTATGAAGTTGAAAATCGAATAAGGAATAAGGAAAATTTGGATTTGTTCCTTATTCCTTATTCGCAGTTTATATCTGCTGGATTTTGAAACCTATACCATCATGCTTAGAAGTAAAAATGATGATGATTAGGACATACGCAAATGTTCTGTTACACCGCGTGGCAAAGTACTGTGAAGTTGAAAATCGAATAAGGAATAAGGAAAATTTGGATTTGTTCCTTATTCCTTATTCGCCGTTGATACCTGCTGGATTTCGAAACCTATACCATCATGCTTAGAAGTAAAAATGATGATGATTAGGACATACGCAAATGTTCTGTTACACCGCGTGGCAAAGTACTATGAAGTTGAAAATCGAATAAGGAATAAGGAAAATTTGGATTTGTTCCTTATTCCTTATTCGCAGTTGATACTTGCTGGATTTCGAAACCTATACCATCATGCTTATAAGTAAAAATGATGATGATTAAGACATACGCAAATGTCCTGTTACACCGCGTGGCAAAGTACTATGAAGTTGAAAATCGAATAAGGAATAAGGAAAATTTGGATTTGTTCCTTATTCCTTATTCGCAGTTGATATCTGCTGGATTTTGAAACCTATGCCATCATGCTTAGAAGTAAAAATGATGATCATTAGGACATACGCAAATGTTCTGTTACACCGCGTGGCAAAGAACTGTGAAGTTGAAAATCGAATAAGGAATAAGGAAAATTTGGATTTGTTCCTTATTCCTTATTCGCAGTTGATACTTGCTGGATTTCGAAACCTATATCATCATGCTTAGAAGTAAAAATGATGA
Source organism: Lucinisca nassula (assembly GCA_963580285.1). Lineage (NCBI taxonomy): Eukaryota > Metazoa > Mollusca > Bivalvia > Lucinida > Lucinidae > Lucinisca > Lucinisca nassula. Next base: position 119,158,407 of record OY757014.1, read on the forward strand.
TGATTAGGACATACGCAAATGTCCTGTTACACCGCGTGGCAAAGTACTATGAAGTTGAAAATCGAATAAGGAATAAGGAAAATTTGGATTTGTTCCTTATTCCTTATTCGCCGTTGATACCTGCTGGATTTCGAAACCTATACCATCATGCTTAGAAGTAAAAATGATGATGATTAGAACATACGCAAATGTTCTGTTACACCGCGTGGCAAAGTACTATGAAGTTGAAAATCGAATAAGGAATAAGGAAAATTTGGATTTGTTCCTTATTCCTTATTCGCAGTTGATACTTGCTGGATTTCGAAACCTATACCATCATGCTTAGAAGTAAAAATGATGATGATTAGGACATACGCAAATGTCCTGTTACACCGCGTGGCAAAGTACTGTGAAGTTGAAAATCGAATAAGGAATAAGGAAAATTTGGATTTGTTCCTTATTCCTTATTCGCAGTTTATATCTGCTGGATTTTGAAACCTATACCATCATGCTTAGAAGTAAAAATGATGATGATTAGGACATACGCAAATGTTCTGTTACACCGCGTGGCAAAGTACTGTGAAGTTGAAAATCGAATAAGGAATAAGGAAAATTTGGATTTGTTCCTTATTCCTTATTCGCAGTTGATACTTGCTGGATTTCGAAACCTATACCATCATGCTTAGAAGTAAAAATGATGATGGTTAGGACATACGCAAATGTCCTGTTACACCGCGTGGCAAAGTACTATGAAGTTGAAAATCGAATAAGGAATAAGGAAAATTTGGATTTGTTCCTTATTCCTTATTCGCAGTTTATATCTGCTGGATTTTGAAACCTATACCATCATGCTTAGAAGTAAAAATGATGATGATTAGGACATACGCAAATGTTCTGTTACACCGCGTGACAAAGTACTGTGAAGTTGAAAATCGAATAAGGAATAAGGAAAATTTGGATTTGTTCCTTATTCCTTATTCGCCGTTGATACCTGCTGGATTTCGAAACCTATACCATCATGCTTAGAAGTAAAAATGATGATGATTAGGACATACGCAAATGTTCTGTTACACCGCGTGGCAAAGTACTATGAAGTTGAAAATCGAATAAGGAATAAGGAAAATTTGGATTTGTTCCTTATTCCTTATTCGCAGTTGATACTTGCATGATTTCGAAACCTATACCATCATGCTTATAAGTAAAAATGATGATGATTAAGACATACGCAAATGTCCTGTTACACCGCGTGGCAAAGTACTATGAAGTTGAAAATCGAATAAGGAATAAGGAAAATTTGGATTTGTTCCTTATTCCTTATTCGCAGTTGATATCTGCTGGATTTTGAAACCTATGCCATCATGCTTAGAAGTAAAAATGATGATGATTAGGACATACGCAAATGTTCTGTTACACCGCGTGGCAAAGAACTGTGAAGTTGAAAATCGAATAAGGAATAAGGAAAATTTGGATTTGTTCCTTATTCCTTATTCGCAGTTGATACTTGCTGGATTTCGAAACCTATATCATCATGCTTAGAAGTAAAAATGATGATGATTAGGACATACGCAAATGTCCTGTTACACCGCGTGGCAAAGTACTATGAAGTTGAAAATCGAATAAGGAATAAGGAAAATTTGGATTTGTTCCTTATTCCTTATTCGCAGTTTATATCTGCTGGATTTTGAAACCTATACCATCATGCTTAGAAGTAAAAATGATGATGATTAGGACATACGCAAATGTTCTGTTACACCGCGTGGCAAAGTACTGTGAAGTTGAAAATCGAATAAGGAATAAGGAAAATTTGGATTTGTTCCTTATTCCTTATTCGCCGTTGATACCTGCTGGATTTCGAAACCTATACCATCATGCTTAGAAGTAAAAATGATGATGATTAGGACATACGCAAATGTTCTGTTACACCGCGTGGCAAAGTACTATGAAGTTGAAAATCGAATAAGGAATAAGGAATAAGGAATAAGGAACAAGGAATAAGGAATAAGGAACAAGGAATAAGGAATAAGGAATAAGGAACCAACTTAACACTCGTTAAACACTAATGTGTCACCAGTATTTGCAAGGGAGATGTACATGTTGCAGAGAATGACCGCCCAGTGTCAAATTGACGTCTGTGTCATGCAAATTACTTGAACACATAATCTGCAAACACTTGCTAGACCATCTGGAGAAAAATAAAATATTGACTAATCTCAATCATGGATTTAGAGCCGGTTATTCGTGTGAAAGGCAGCTTCTCATTACAATGCATGGTCTTTTACGGAATAATGATAGAGGAATCCAAACCGACATGGTTATTTTTGATTTCACTAAGGCATTCGACACAGTGCCACACAGTAAACTGCTTTATAAACTGGAAAAATATGGAATAACAGGACCTTTACGTAGTTGGCTTGAAATGTTCCTGACTAAACGTCACATGCGCATAGTCGTAGCAGGAGAGTTTTCTGATTCCGTAACAGTTGACTCGGGTGTGCCCAAGGGTACAGTCCTGGGGCCGCTTCTCTTTCTCTGTCACATTAACACTTTACCGGATTCTGTTCAAGTCTCAAGTTAGACATTTTGCGGACGATTGTTTGCTATATAGGACAATACGATCTCAAAATGACCATCTGACATTACAAAAGGATCTTGATTCACTGGAAAAATGGCCAAATGACTGGGGAATGAGATTTAATGCTAAAAGTGTTTCCTTATGAGCTTCAACAGTAAATCAAGTCGTTTCTACTCACTGAGCAATCATATACATCAACAAGTAAAACAAAACCCATACCTGGGGATATTGTTGTCAGATGACCTGAAATGGGAACCTCACCTTATCAAAATCACCAAAAAGGCTAATAGTACATTGGCTTTCTTAAAACGCAACCTTAGACATTGTCCTGAAACTTGTAGAAGAACTGCTTATGTATCATTAGTTCGGTCAGTACTTGAATACGGATCCATAGTATGGGACCCCTATTATGTTAAAGACATTGACAGAGTCGAGAAAATTCAGCGTCAAGCGGCACGATTCATATCTAGGGATTACGCTACAGCGAACCAGGGTGTATCTCCAAAATGCTAAACGACCAGGGTTTTCCATCTCTTCAAGATAGGAGAATGACAGCTAGACTAACATTCTTCTACAAAGTGGTCGAGGGGTTGGTGCCGGCAATATCACCTGATGTGTATGTAATGTACACCTGCGGTAATGGTCAAATGTGACCGACGCAGTATCAGTAGATAGATAGATAGATAGATAGATAGATAGATAGATAGATAGATAGATAGATAGATAGATAGATAGATAGATAGATAGATAGATAGATAGATAGATAGATAGATGTTTTCCTAAAACGTCAAAGACCAAAGCGTCAAATTCACGCCAAAAATTCAAAAACTTTGACGTCAAAAATATCGTAGAGATCCACTCTACCAAAAATTCAATTCCATTTGTCATTGAGCAGTGTAATACAGTGCAATATAGCAACTCCTTAGAAACATTGACAGACTGGAATCAACTTGAAGAAGAAACTGTGCCCGCACAACAGTTGAGGGTTTCACCAAAACCCTCCAGTGTAGTGACTAAACGCTATAAGCTCTCTCTCTCCCGGTGCAGCAGATGCTGTAACAGGCCCTGCACCGTATGCATACAGATACAGATTGTGTTACGTTCAGTTTTATGCCTTCTTTATCGAAGAAATGCTTAAGAACCGTTCCTCCACACAACGACTGCGTTCAGTCCTAACTTGACATATGGGTACAAGTCACATATCAAGACACCCGACTGCTGGGACAGCAACTCCGACCACTGAAAATTGGAGTACAGAGAAAACTTGCATATAACTTCGCCACCAATAAACATATATATGTCAAACTTTCCAATTCTTCCCGCACCCAGATTCTACACTGCCTGATAACATAATATATTTCTTTTTTTTTTTTTTTGCTTCAACGCAGCTCAATTTTACGTGTAAACATATTTCGGACATGTACATTTCGTCAACAATGCTAAAATTGCCTGAAAACTCAGCGATCTCTTAATTCTGAAAGCCCCAATTTGGCCAGAAAGAACAAAATTATTTAAGTAATATTTCCAACTAAAAATATCACCACGACATTAAATACTTGTAAAGAACTTATCTACTTTATGACCCAGGTACCCCAAAGCGTTCCAAAAATCCACACTCCTTGACTGGGCCAGTATGCGACTACTGAAAATTTCTTATACAGTGGTTCTCTAGCGTGATTTAGGGTTTGTTTCTGATATACAGTAATGCTTGAATATGTAGAAGGAACATTATAAAGAAGATTTTAGTAAAATTTAATTAGAATTTTTTTTTTATTTATTTTTTTTTAACTTTAACTTTTGCTCACACGACAATCTATTTATTTAAAATGAAATAAATAATCATATCTGCTGATAAGGAGGTGTAACAAAGATAATTCGGGGATAAACTTTCTTATCTCCTGTTAGAAGTATATGCTGTAGGTACTTGTTAGAATCGCCTTGGTGAGGCAACTCTTAACAAGTACCCTGATGTAAATATCCTTGTTTGGAGGTGTCACAAAGATAATGCAGGGATAAACTTCCTTTATATGCAGTGTGCACCTCATTTGAGGTGATTATAATATCAAGTAGCTACTTCTGACAGGAAATAAGGAAGTTGTCTTTGTTACACCGCCTAACAAGGGTTTTAGGTCATAAAAAGGTGGGTTTCCTCTCCCAGATGAGGAGGCAAAAGAAGCATTATTGCATCATAAATTACAACATATGTTGTTGGTACTGATAGAGTTGCCTCATGCAGGCGATTATAACAAGATAGAAGTGGAGGCAATGATCAGGAATCGATACAATCAACCCACAGCTCCCATCAGTAAAAGCAATCCATGAGGATTGGAAAAATAAGAGCATTAAATGCATGTGCGGGGAGGCCTTTTACAGCCACCACATGGCACAAACAAAACAGCTCTGATATGCAAAATAGAAGTGAAGGCAATGATCAGGAATCGATATAATTAACCCACAGCTCCCACCAGTAGCCTAAAATATATATTTCTGACAAGAAATAAGGAAGTTTATCCTCATGTATCTTTGTTAAGTCTTCTTATCGTTTCAGATACGATTATTTATTTCATTTCAAATAGATGCAAAGGTTATAGTTTAAAAGAAAATATTCTAATTTATTAAAATCTTCTTTATAATGTTCCTTCCTCATATTCAAGCATTACTGTATATTAGAAACAAACCCTAAATATTAAATTGTCAATTTGAACCAGTCATTATATTAATCTGGCCAAATCGTCCTACCCAATACTTTTGGCTGGCCAAATTTTCCTAGGCCGAATCATCCTAGGCTAAATTGTCTGGGCAAAATAGTCCACTGGCCAAATCGTCCTACATTCGGATAGTAGATATGTATGCTTTGTTAGGTATAGGTAGGCAGGCAGGAATGTAGGTAAGTAGGTATTACGTAGGTATATCGCATCACGTGAACAAGTCCGTGAAATAAACACCCCTTAAACCCCCCTTAAACCCCAGTTGGGTTTAAGGGGGTATGCCATATTTTTCTAATTTCTGCACCAAGACATAGGTTGTGGGTACTCGTTATGCGAAATAAAGACGAGTCTCCATCTTACGACATGAAAGCCGTAACAAAGAAAAGATGCATAGCCTGAATGGAGGCAATACGGTTCATAACACAACGTCAAAGCAGAAGTTAGAAGTAAGAAGTCAGCTTGCCCCCGCCCATCGTTTTTCCTATTTTTGCACAAAACATAGATTGTAACTGAAGGGGGGGGGGGGGGGGGGGGCAATGCGGTTCATAACACAACGTCAAAGCAGAAGTTAGAAGTAAGAAGTCAGCTTGCCCCCGCCGATCGGGGCGTGAAGAAATAGATGACTGCACGAGGCTTCCACACAGAGTTGAAACCGACCGCATACGAGTACTGGTAAACCGCTTAGAGGATCTAAGCCATCTCAACCTGACCAGGCAAAGCGGTGTGAGTCAGACCGTCTATGCTCAGAAACCCTATTGGTTTCATTGGGCCATAGGGCTTGAAATGTCATTTCATCTCAACGTCGGGCAAAATTGAAAGCAACGTCTCCAAAATGACCTTATACAGTGTTGACGGGGGCGTTAAACCTCAAATCAGACAAAACAAACAAGAAATGTTCCTACAGTTTTTCTTTTCTTTTTTTTTGTAATTTGATAACCACTATGAATACGGACCATTTCGACCATAAGTCCAGTCGCCCTGAGTGATCTCGGGTGTTGCAGTTTGGCTTTGGTAATCACTAGTAGCACAACTTCTAATTTCCTTAGATAGGCTTCTCCGGCATAAAATTAAAGTTTAATTAATGTGCCAGCATAATTTATCATTCAATATACTACCTCAGTCTTTTATAGAGTTATCGTATTACACTTCTCACGGCCGAATTCTCTCACACCCCTCCGTGAGGGATTTCAGCCGCTTCCGGTGCGACTGAAGAATCACACGGGATCAATAATCTCACGCTACACCGGGACGCTTCGAACCAAGAAGGATCGATATTGCCTCGAAACGACCCTCGATGCAACACCTCACCAACAAGGCCAGTAATGCCCGCCGCCCCCAGAGACACAATAAGGGACATGATCATCTGCCCGATATGCCCTTGCTGATCATAACTGATATCGTTCCCGCCTATGTGGAGAAGCACCACGTCAGGTTTTCACGCCATCATTCTGTCCCACAAGTCCACATCATATCTCGACACGCGCATACCACCTCGGCCGAAAAACCGCACCCAGCCTGGTACACCAATCAGCCCTCCATACTGCTCTTGTCGTTTAACAAAGAAATCTCTAATACAGCAAATTGCGCCATGACCGTAATTAAAACGGACGGTCAAGACGGCCACATATTTATACAGATAAGGGCAATTAAGTAGCTAATTAGGGCATGACTTAGCGCGACCCTGAAGGAAGGCATCAACACACAAACAAACAACATACAACCACCCATGCAATACACAAATAGGTAGATATAGCGATAGTTGTAGGGTAGGAATACCGTAGAGAGGATAATATAGAAAAAGAGAGATTAAAAAACCTGGAAATAGAAGAAGAAGAGTTATTTTCCAAAAAGCGACTCCAAACATTTTAACTGCAAATATGAAACATTAAAAACAAGATCGCATAGGAGCGCACGACTGGCGGACGCTTGTATGGGACCTACATGATTATAACAATTTGTACTAACTACGTTGCTAACGAGGTCGGCACACGTTGGCTCGGGCCCCCATTCCTCCTATGGTGCCTTCCTTCACGTAGGATGCGATAATGGTATGCAAACATGGCGGCTCAAATTGACCCACTTACGGCATCCTACGTCGAGGAGGGGCACCACTTTTCATAACTTAATGCAGAAAAGGGGATTGACCTATTTTTCACATCCTACGCGATAGAAGTCACCCACTAACTAAAACAAATACAAAATTGGGCTCGAGATGGCGGAGGCCGGCAGACTATGTTAAATGTTGTCTGTACAGAACAAACAAAAATTCACAAAATATTATCTACAAGCACAATCTTGCAGGTACGAAAACTGTCCTTCCCAGCAACTGTGAGCGAACGGACAACACCATCTTAAAAGCAGAAGAAAAACAAACACGACAGGTCCGTGGCGGGGCGAGCACATCCGCCCGTAATATGCTTAAAAATAGACCACTCAACAAGCTGGGGGAACAGGCCAAATAATGTAAAAATGTACATACGTTACAAAAATATGCAAAAATCAAAAAAAAAAAAAAAAAAAATACCAATATCAAAATTGATACAAAAAGCGTAGACGACATCCATAGACAGGGTGCTGGCATGATGGTGTAGATGCGGCTGAAGCTACAAGCTAGAAGAAAGAAGAAAGAAATGGATGAACTCTACCATTTTGTGGTGCAAATATGCACCACAATTGGCTAAAAACTTTATGTCTCGAATCCCCTGATTGGATATAAGGTGCATAACACGTAACATGGAAACGTGTATAGCAATCTTTAGAAACGTCTTCCAAATCGCAATGAAACTTTCAAAACAACATTAACTGCTAAACGATCCCTTTAATGATAAGTTCAACCTCGGAGCCTACCCTGTTTCACAAAACAACCCCCACCCCTTTGCGGCAAACCGCAAAACAACAACAACAAAAAAAACAAAACAAAAAAAAAAAAACAAACAAACAAGGCACAGCACTGCTATAACTTAAACGCAGTGCAATCTCGGAGCCAAACCTTTAGAATGGAGTTCTAAATTATTACAACTAATCTGCGTTGCATCAAAACAAAGGCTCACATTGGAACTGTGCAACACATCCACAGCCCTTGAAAAGGAAGCACGCCTAGCCCAGAAACTCTAACAAATAAAGATGCCCTTTAGCGACAGGACACATGCACTCCTGAAGCAAACGGGAAGACAAAATATAAGCCCCACCGAGACCTGGAAAGGTCACGGCACCGTTTCACAAACCCCTCAGGACGGAGCTCGGCGAATGGCTACATGGCAAGGGGATGCCCGTTGGCTCGGAGACACCTGAGACGTGAGACGACAAACACGGACGGACGGGGTCGGAGCCGAGCGATGGTCTCCCTGTTCACCGGCAACCGGGAATAGGGGTACCACCGAACGGCTACGGTGAAGTGCCAGCATGGATTCGTTCCCTGGGACCCCACCAGCTGACGACCCGCGACACGGGGAAACTGGAAAACAACAACAACACCTCATTATCGTCACTTTTTCTAGATATCCAAAATAATTCATGTTCTTTCACTCACAGAAGCGGCCCATTTTTAATTAATCATTTTTTTTTTTTTTTTTTTTTTTTTTTTTTTAATTTTCATTTATTTTGTTTAATTTACTCGGAGAATCAGGTTGTTTTTTCTTCGAAATTTATTTGGAAAACGCCTGAACCCTTTGCAGATAATGTAGGCCCTGATTAGAGGCCACTTTCTGCTGCGTCTGATCTGGATCTGCGCTATTTTGCCATTTGGCGACAAATGGAATCTTCCACCTTGTTAATAGAACAAGTCCATTTCAGAATTAAAGAGAATCAGGTTGCGTTTTCGTGTGTTTTTTTTTTCAAACCAAGATCCTGATCAGACGCCTATTTCTGCTACGTCTGATCTGGATCTGCACATTTTGCCATTTTGCGTCAAATGGGATATTCTACCTTGTAAATGGCACACGACCGTTTCAAAATTTACGAGTGCGAGGTTGTGTTGTCTTCAAACATTATTTTGAAAATGCCTGAAGCTGATAGAAACAATGTAGGCCCCGATCAGGCGCATATTTCTGTTGCGTATGATCTAGGTCTGCACAGTTCACTAATTGGAGCCACTCTGCATCAACAACATTTGTTTCTGAATCATAAATCAGACGGAGCTGTCTAGAAACTTAATCAAAGACATTAAGGCAACATTCAGATTCAGAATTGCTAAAGACATTTTGATCTTATTGACAGTTTGACCACCAAGGCAAAATGTAATATACGAGGGTAGGCTGAAAAGTTCTGAGCCTGACCAAGATCAAATGTATTGTCCATGCTGAAAGTGCCTTATTTTTCAACATACATGTAGTCTCCTTTCCTGTCCACACACTTCCTCCAGTGATGCTGGAGTCCTTGGATCCCAGTGGTATAGAAGGTCTCATCTTGGTCCCTGAAAAACTCCTCCACAGCAGCTATCACCTCCTCATCTGACCGATAATGCTGCCAAGCCAAGTGATTTTTCATGTTTAAAAACAGGAAATAATCTGATGGAGCTAGACCAGGTGAATACGGAGGGTGATCGACAAGTGTGAAGCCACATGATTTATGAGCAGACGCATTGTCCTGATGGAACAAGACCCCTTTTGTCAATTTTCCGGGTCGTTTAGCCTTAATTGATTTTCGCAATTGTTTAAGCAGATCTGCATAATACTCCCGATTAATTGTTCTGCCCTTTTGAAGGTAATCTATGAATATTATACCCTTGGCATCCCAGAACACTAATGCCATCACCTTCCCTGCAGAGGAGACGACCTTTGCCTTCTTTGGAGGGGGTGAGCCAGGGTGCTTCCATTGTATGGATTGTCTTTTGGTCTCTGGCTCAAAGTGATGAACCCAACACTCATCCTGAGTGACAAAACGGTCAAGAAAACCATCATGGTCTGCTTCAAAAATAGCCAAGTTGGCATGTGACAGGTTAAGTCTGTTCAACTTTTGGTCAGGCGTCAAAAGCCGTGGCACCCATCTGGCGGAAACCTTCGACATTCCTAATTCACTGTGTAGAATGTTCTCTACTCGTTCACGGGAGATGCCAACAGTGTTAGCTAACTGATTCACAATTAAACGCCTGTCATCCGTCACGGCCCTGTGCACTTGGCTGATGGTTTCCTCAGTTGTTGCCGTTGTGGATCGTCCACACCGGTCATCATCTTCAAGGCTGTCCTTGCCCATCTTAAAATTTGCTGCCCACCTTTTCACGGTTGCATACGAGGGAGCATCATCCCCTAATGTAGCAACCATATCGACATGAATGTCCTTAGGAGCTAACCCCTTTTTATGGAGGTACTTGATGACACCACGATGCCAGATTTTGTCCATTTTCTCAAAAACGTGCTAGTATAAATTTTCAAAGTCTAGAATTTCTACGTTAATGCAGGTAAACTTGAACTCATTTCAGTCAAATCAAGTAATATAGGTTTGGTTTTAATGAATACAAAATTTCATGGCTGTTCGATGCCTGCTTCTTGGTCAGGCTCAGAATATTTCAGCCTACTCTCGTATGATCAGCCTCATTCTGACCAACTGGGGTCTCTAATTTAGTTAAGTAATGTTTGTTTGTAGTGGAGTTAACGGCCCAGTCAACAAGATTCGGGTCATTTTTGAGCCGATCAGTTAACCTATCCACACGTTTCCTGAGCAGGCTTTTAAGTCAGCGGTTAAACCAGTACAGTGCCTCCGTGGCCTAGTGGATAAGAGCGCTGACTCTTAGTCATTAGGTCTCTCACCGCCGTAGGTTCGGGCCTCGCTCTGGCCACGTGTGAGACGCCAAGTTCTGCAACGGAAGGTCAGGTGGTTTTTCTCCGGGTACTCCGGTTTTCGCCCACCTCTGATTAACGATCGGCTCGATATGAGTGAAATAATCTTGAAAGGGCCGTAAAACCCAAAACCAAAAAAAAAAAAAAAAAAAAAAACCAGTACAGTGCAAATTGGTTCGCCAGAGACTGACGACTGGCTTTCTTCAATCACGGGAAGGGAAAGAATGACCGTACTAAAGATTTCATGATCATTCTTCACGAAATAATATTGCCGACCCCAGCAGGTATCAAACTCGCGACCACAATGTCAGACGCGCATCAGACTGAGCTACCGGTGCCGGCAGTTAAGTAATGTAACTACAACTACATGTATTTGTTTGTGGAAAAAAGCTGCTAACTGAACTAGTCGCCCATTAAGATATGTGAGTCCCGCCATGCGAATTTGGGTCTTCGAGCATTCCGTCATGACAAATGTTAACTGCGCATGCCCAGCCATACAGAGGGGTCAGGGATATGGCTTTCTGTCTGAAGGTTCCTCTTGATTCACTGCGTGTATGAGCGAGCAGCGAAGGTTCTGACGAGACTGCGCGGATGCGCAGGCTCGCCTGAACCTTCGCTGCTCGCATAGGCGATAAGTACCAAAATCGCTTGACGGGGCCCATGTTTTTGTCCGTCGTACCTTTAAATATTTTTGAAAGTATTTTGTTCTGATTCCATCACCTCCTTAAATATCTTCACTCACATATTAGAACTCTAAATTGAAATTAGAACTTTTATTGAGAATATACACAGTGAAATTCCGCTATGAAGACCACCTAAATTCAGATAAATTCTGCTTTGAAACCCTCATATAGTAGGTTGGTATTATTCCTTTGTGTTTTCTGCAGCGTCCTCTTGTCATAGACCACATTTGGAACTGTTCAAATGTGGTCTTAAAGACCCTTTTTGAACTGCTCAAAAGGTGGTCTTAATATTTGGAATTTTACTGAATAATGATGTTTTCTTTGTTCATTTTTATGACATTACTGTGAAACATTGTAACAAAGTTCATATTGACAACTGTTTCGCAGGATATATATCAAATTCAAGAATCAAAGGATTATCGCACGGGACATGTGGGTCACCAAGTTTTGCAAGGGAAGGTCAAGAGTTTTCAACTTGTTAGCCGACATGACTGTCAATTTATGATATCTTAAATCATGTCTTTAATATTTTTCTTCAAGAACCAAATACAATGACACTTCAGTGATAATGGTTGATTTGAACTCATTCTAGGGAACCTATAAAATTGTTCCCATAGCTCAAGATATCAATAAGTTAAGGTTAATTTATGATGGTTTGTTTGATTTAAACTTGAAATGTATGTTGTGTATACTCATTGGAATAGCCTCATTGAGGCGATTTTTACGAGTACAGCGAACACAACATACAATACTCTTTTAAAGGTCAAACATATTTCCCAAACTCATCCGCATTAGTCCTCAGGGACTGGCATTATGAATAACTAGGGGAAGGTCGAACTTCCCCTAGCTCGACCAAAACCTCATGGTCCCGAATGTGTTCGTGTTATCGAAGCTTCACTGCAGAATTATGACCGTGTGTTAATATGGGATAAATCACGTTACCATCGTCCACACGCCAATCAGGTCTGAGAGAAATATATTGGGCAGCATGGTGCTTCCGTGCAGAGCGGAAACCGACCAAACTTAAGTCTGGTAAACCGCATCGAAGATTTACGTTCGCATCTTTAACCCTAGCAGTGTCTTTGGCTGGTTGTCCTTGAGGCGTTAAAATCCACCAGACTTGGAATCGACGTCTCGCAAAAAAGCCAAACAGTGTTGACGGGGACGTAGAACCTCAACACAAAGAACCACAATTAAACAGTCTGGCACATTTATTTCCTGTGTGGATCACTCATTATGGGAACATGAGCTCTAGATGCAAATGTCTATTGTAGATTTGAAGAGAGAAGTCAGAGCAACAGAAATGGTGAATGCAGATTTGAGTGCAGAGCTACGGTGACTGCAGAGCTGTGCATTGAATTGTCAAGTTATTTGTTTGTTTGTATTGTGGTTTGACGGCCCAGTCAATACTATTTAGGTCATGCTTGAGCCAGTCAGGTTACCTATCCACACTTTAACCAGTACAGCGCATATTCTTTCGCCAGAAACTGAAAACGGCCCTTCTGGAATCAGCGGAAGGGAGAGAATAACCGTAGAAAAGATTTCACTATCAATCTTTATGAAAGAATGTTGCCGACCCCGGCAGGTATCGAACCCGTGTCCTCCTGATCACCAGTCAGAAGCGCATCCGACTGAGCTACCGAGGCCGGCAACTGTCGAGTTAAGAATCGAATAAAAACCTAGGCTGTTTGCCAAGCTCTGCATTTAAATGACTAATTAAATTGAATGCAAAGCTATGCTGATTGCAGCTTTCTGCATTCGAATTGCGATTTCAAAATTGGGTGCAGAGCTAAGCCGATTGAAGAGCTCTGCATGGAAATTGGATGGAAACCTAAGCCGATTGCAGAGCTCTGCAATAAACTGGCGAATTGAAAGTTGTATACAGAGCTATGTCGAGCTATGTCGATCGCAAAGCACTGCATTGATGTTGTGATTTCAAAGATGGATGCAGACCTAAGCCGATTGAAGGGCTCTGCACTAAACTGACAGATTGAAAGTTGTATTGCAGAGCTCTGCGTTGAAATGACAAACACATAGTTGATTGCAGTGCTTGGTTGTTTGCAGAGCTCTGCATTGAAATGTCTTATTCATAGTTGACTGCAGAGCTACGCTGATTGCAGAGTGGCAAATTCAAATTTGTACGCAGAGCTATGTCGAGCTCTGCATTAGACTGGCGAATTGAAAGTTGTATGCAGAGCTATGTAGAACTATGTCGAGCACAGAGCTGGGCATTGGTGTGGTGATTTGAAAGTTTATGCAAACCTAAGCCGATTGCAGAGGTCTGCACTAAACTGGCGAATTGAAAGTTGTATGCGGAGCTATGTCGAGCTATGTCGATTGCAGATCCCTGCATTGGTATGGTGATTTCAAAGATCCATGCAGACCTAAGGCGATTGCAGAGCTCTGCACTTAACTGGCGAATTGAAAGTTGTATGCAGAGCTACGTCGATTGCAGAGCTCTGCATTAGACTGGCGAATTCAAATTTGTACGCACAGCTATGTCGAGCTCTGCATAAAACTGGCGAATTGAAAGTTTCATGCAGAGTTATGTCGAGCTATGTCGATTGCAGATCTCTGCAATGATATGGTGATTTCAAAGATGGATGCTGACATAACGCCTTTATTGAATGACATTTGACCACATTGAACTTCACGTTCCAATAGGCTTCTCACTGTGCTAGTCGATCCCGGTCATCTTGTAGAATAAGTTATATGTTCCTATACATTGATTTTGATTGATTTGAGGTTTAACGTCCCCTTCAACACTTTAAAGGTCATTTTGGAGACACTGCTTCTAATTTTTTGGGACTTTTCCCCCGACGTTGAGATGAAATGACATCTAAAGCCCTGTCGCCCAATGAAACCAATAGGTTTAGGAGCATGGACGGTCCGACTCTCGCACCGCTTTGCCTGGGCAGGCTTAGATCCTCTAAGCGGTTAACCAGTACTCGTGTGCGGGTCGGTTCCAGCTCTGCGTAGACGCATCATGCAAGCCCATCTATTTCTTCAAGCTCCGATGATGTTCCTATATAGGACACAGCTATCAGCAAACAAACGCACATATGACCCGATATTATCAGGGAGGTCATTGATGAATACCAAGATAAGGACCGGTCCAATGACCGAATTTTGGGGTACACCAGATAAAACGGGGACTGGATCTGACGCTTAGCCATCAAGTACAACGTGTTGTGAGCGCCCCGAGAGCCATGAGCTCATCCACCTATGCGTGGATGCTCTTATCCCATAGCAGTCAAATTTATATAATAGCCTTCTGTGAGGTACCTTGTCAAAGGCCGCCCGTCCCCGCCCATCGCGGCATGAAGAAATAGATTGGGCTGCATGATGCTTCCACGCGGAGCTGAAACCGACCGCACATTAATACTGGTAAACCGCTTAAAGGTTCAAAGCCTGCCCAGATACAGTTGTGCGAGTTGGACCGTCCCTGCACATAAACCCTATTGCTTTCATGGGGCGGCAGGGCTTGAGATGTCATTTCATCTCAAGGTCGGGTAAAAGTCCCACGAAATTAGAAGCAACGTCTCCAAAATGACATATACAGTGTTGACGGGGACGTTAAATATCAAGTCAACCAACCAACTTGTCAAAGGCCGTTGCGAAGTCCATGGTGATCAAGTCAGTCTGTTTGTGGCCACGATTTATGGCGCCATCCAGATTGCTCACAATGTCATGCAAAAATTGAACTAATTGAGTTTCGCAGGACCTTTGACTTCGAAAACCATGTTGACAGTCAGCAAGAATGCTCTAAAAGACTAGATGGTTATGCAGTCATCTGCTACGGTCCCTCTTAAAGTGAAGCAATGAAGACGAAGGCCTAGAGATACGCAGGAATAATTTTCGGATGAGATTTTGAGAGATTCGCTCATTTATGTTTACCCATAATCTCATTGAAATGGGCTAAATGGTAGTAAATCTCGTAGCGAAATGTAATTTAGGTGAAGATTTTGCAAAAATTTCTCACTAAAAATTCATAATTGTTCACCTTGTTGGCTAAACTTCCGAACATTACGATAACAGTCTGTGCGACATAGTGCATTCCTTAATTCACCTTATTTGCATTATCTGCTGGTTCCTAGTCTGAAGGTTATCAGTGTTTGAAAAAACTTTCATGGTCAGGGGGGTCTGGTTACCTGTTTTTCCAATATTGACAATGTGCAAGCTGGGAGCCAGCAAATAATGCAAATATGGTGAATATCTCCAAAATGGACTGATTTTTGTTGTTTGATTTGATGTTTAACGCCCCCCGTCAACACTATAAAGGTCATTCTGGAGACGTTGCTTCCAATTTTGTGGGACTTTTACCCCATATTGAGATGAAATGACATCTCAAGCCCTGTCGCCCAATGAAACCAATAGGGTTTATAAGCATGGATATTCCGACTCGCACCTCTTTGCCTGGGCAGGCTTAGATCCTCTAAGCGGTTTACCAGTACTCGTGTGCGGTCAGATTCAGCTCTGCGTGGAAGCATCATCATGCAGCCCATTTATTTCTTCAAGCCGCACTTGGCGGAGACTGTCAAAATGGACTTATGAAAATCTGTGATACTATTCTCATTGAGGCAGTTCTAACGAGTACCCACAACCTATGCCTTAGAGCAGAAATAAGAAAAAACAATGTGTACCCTTGTTAACCCCAGTTTTCTCGATATAAAGTGGGGTTTAGAGGAGTGTTTGTTTCACGGACTTGTTAACATGATTATAAGTCTTCTGCACACTTGGGTTGGGTCTTGACTGGGCAATATGTATAAAGTGTGGTTTTGCTTGATTTGGGGTTTAACGTCCCTGCCAACATTATCTAGGTCATTTCGGCCCCGCCCACACGGGTTTGAAGAAATAACTTGATGGGCTGCATGATGCTTCCACGCAGAGTTGAATCCGCCCCGCACACTAGTACTGGTAAACCGCTTAGAGGATATAAGCCTGTCCAGGCAAAGCGACGCGAGTCGGACCGTCCATACTTATAAACCTTATTGGTTAAGATTGAACTGTTTTAGTGTTTTATACATTATCATCCTGACTTTTTGCTTTTAATATTCTCATAATTTTCATACTGTATGATCATTAACCGCTTGACGCTTATGACCCACAAAGACGGTTGACGCGTCGTTAGTCATCAAACCCTGTTAGTTTCGTTGGGCGACAGGGCTTCTGATGTCATTTCATCTCATTGCCGGGGAAAAGTACCACACAATTGTCAAAATGACCTTTATAGTGTTAACGGGGACGTTAAACATCAAATCAAATAAAACAAACTATCCAGGTCATTTTGGAGACGTTGCTTCCATTTTTGTCGGACTTCTTTTGAGATGAAATGATATCTCAAGCCCTGTCGCCCAAATAAAACCAAAAGTGTTAGAGGCAGTGGAATAGTCTTCCCTCCTCTGTGGTAAATGCCAAACCTGCAGAGGAGTTCAAAGCCCGCATGGTGTTGATTGGGATCCAGAGGTGTGCGTTTTAGTACACCTCTGAAAGCAGATTGTAAATAGTTTTAAGAACTCATCCAGTGGTTGTTTGTTTTTTTTTTTTTTGCTAAATTCTAAATTTAGCGCACCACCCAACTGAGGTAATGGCCAAGTTTGACCGACTCAGTATATGAAGATAGATAGATAGAGGCATGGACTCTTAGCCTGGGTATGCTTGCACAACTGTACCTGGGCAGGCGTTGACCTTCTAAGCGGTTTACAAGTATTCATGTGCACAGTTGATTTCAGCTCTGCGTGGAAGTACCGTGCAGCCCAATCTATTTCTCCGGTGGGTAGATAATGTGCGATTTACAATGCATTATATGGATTTGTTACCGCCAAGAGTTACCTCCTTTTGTTTTTGTTTCCATTCGACTTAACCCATTCAGTACCAGAAACCTCTAAATGGGTTCCTTGGCAAACCTTGCAGGCCCAGATCAGTCGCCGCAGAACGCTGCGTCTGATCAGGGCCTCCACTGTTTGTTAAAAGTTCAGTCATTTTCCAAAAGCATTTTGATAAAAATACAACCTGACACCCCTAAATTTTCAAATGAACTCCTGAGGAAGATTCCATTTGGTACACAAAGGGTTAAATAGTCCATGCATTGTCAAGTGAGCAAGTGAACTGTTTGTTGATTGATCTTTTCATGACATTGGTCATACGCACTTGTACATGTATTTTTTCAATGTTTAGGCACGATTTAGTACAGAAAGAAAAAATATAAATGTATTAGTTTATGCAGAAGACAAAAGATATTTCGAAAGATGAGGGTGGAGGTATGTCTCAGTAAGTTGGCTAGGTTGTTATCAGTGATCGAGCATGGTATCTTTCTTTCTTTCCTTTCTTTCAGAATCAGAATCAGAATTGTTACTGGTGACACGTCAAATGACATTCATACACCAGGACCTGTCATGTGGGAAGTTAGTCCCTAGCTCTAACCAAAGAGGTAAATTTAGCTACACAATCATCAGCACCTTCAGCTGTCGAAATAATCGAATCGGGAAGGGCATTCCAATCTCTAATGGTTCTGGGGAAGAACGACTCTTTATAAATGTCAGTTCTTGCGCTAAGGGTCTGAAACGCCAACGAATGGTGATTTCTACAGTGTCTAGCTGGGGGAACAAGGTCATCTTTTGGAATGCTGGCAGCACCCTTTAGACCTTTGTATAAAAGGATTAGCCTACTGTCTTTTCTCCTTTTCTTGAGAGACTCCCATTTTAATTTTCCAAGTATTCCAGTCATGCTCCCAGTTTCAAAGCAGTAATTGCCTGTTACAAATCTAGCAGCTCTATTCTGAACTTTCTCAATTTCATCGTTAAGGACCACTCCACTGGGGTTCCAGATACAACTACCATATTCCAAGATTGGGCGAACAAGACCTTTATATGCTGCCTCTTTTACATCCTGAGAGCACTGATGAAGATTTCGCCTCAGGAAGCCAAGCGTTCTATTTGCCTTAGTACACATGTTGCTAATATGAGTATTCCATCTCAAGTTGTGTGAGATTGTCACTCCAAGGTATTTAATGGAGTCCACATTCTCGAGGACCGTTCCCTCTAAGGTGTAAGAAGCCTCAACTTTATTAGATCTCTTCCTAGTTATCTGCATAATATTGCATTTAACTGGCTGAAATCTCATGCCCCATTTACGTGCCCAACATCTTAATCCTGAAGTTTCAATGAGTCATATGAATCTCTAATTTCCCGGTAACAAACACAGTCATCTGCGAACAGTCTTATTTCTGAGTCAATGTCAGTGGAAATATCATTGATGTACAGGGAGAACAAAAGTGGACCAAGAACGGTCCCTTGCGGGACTCCAGACAAAACTGGAGCCCACTCCGAAGATTCACCATTAACAACAACCCGCTGTTTTCTGTAGCAAAGAAAGGAATCTATCCATTTGAGGGTCTTTCCCCCAATTCCATAACCAAATAACTTAGATTTAAGTAGTTCATGAGGAGGGGTGTCAAAAGCCTTCTCGAAGTCCCGAATAAATGGTCCACCTGGCCCCCTTTGTCCAAGATTTTTGCCCAGTCATTAATAACTGTGCTTAGCTGAGTTTCACAACTGTGCCTTTTCCTAAATGCATGTTGTCTGTCTGACAAAAGTTTATGTTCGTCCAAGTGGGCCATGATGTTCGAGCAGACTATATGTTCCAGTAATTTACACAGAACACAAGTCAAGAGACACAGGGCGATAATTACGGGCAAGAGCCCTATCTCCTTTTTTAAACAGTGGACAGATGTTTGCTAAGAGCCATTCTTTGGGGATTTCACCCGTATCAAGAGACTGTTGAAACAAGTGTGCAAAAACTGGACCCAACTCATTCTACTGATACTGCGTCGGTCACATTTGACCATTACCGCAGGTGTACATTACATACACTCCAGCTTTTGCACACTAATCATGTAATTATGGTAGGGATCTTTAACCTGCACAGGGGATGGTTCTCCCTGCACAGGAGGCCTCGAGTTAACGTCCCGATCCGAAGGATGAATGTCATAAAGCGCACCGCTTTATAACATTCATCCCTGCAAATGATGCCAATGGAGCGTGTTCGGACACCGCAATTTTATCGCCGCTGCCGGGGATCGAACTCGGGAATTCTAACATCAGAGGCAAGTGCACTGTCCACTGAGCAAAAGTGTGGTTACTGCACTTGGCTCTGATGCTAGAAGTGCCGGTTGGATCCCCGGCAGTTATGATAAAACTGTCTGAGCATGCTCCTTTGGCATCATGCCACAAATGGAGCGTCGTTCGAATCGAGCTCCTGTGCAGAGAGAATCCTGAGGTTGATCCCTATCGTAATGTAAGCTTTCATACTGAAATGTATCTATCTTGGCCATATCGGAATCCGGGAAGGGACATGCAATTTCTTTTTATGCCCCCGGAAGCGATAGCAGGGACATATTGTTTTTGCCCTCTCTGTTTGTTTGTTGGTTTGGACAACTTTAACGTTTGTTATAACTTTTGAACCGTTTGAGGTAGAGCATTCACATTTGACATGTAGGTTTCTTGTGAGAAGAGCTTCACATTCATGCAAACAATATTGATCTCAATGATCTGTGACATTGTCATTGATGTGTGATTTTGAAAAAAAGTCCTTGCCGGGGGACATGTTCGTGTTTCACATACACAACTTTCTTGTTTTAATTTGTTGTGCGAACAAGATATTAAGTTGCCCGAAAAAGCTATAATCTTGTGCGCACAGGATAATACGTTGTGTGCACAAGATTGTGCACAAGAGATCGGACAACATAATGTCTTGTGCGCACAAGATATATTGTTGCACAACTTAATATCTTGTGCGCACAAGATATTATCTTGTGTGCACAGCGTAGATCTTGTGTGGACAACATAATATCTTAAGCGTCTTATCAACAAGAAAATATGTTGTGCGAACAAGATATTAAGTTGTCCGAACAAGATAATAGCTTGTGCGCAAAAGATAGTATCTTGTTTGCACAACATCTATCTTTTGCGCACAAGATATGTTTTGCGAGGAAGATATGGTGTTGTGCGAACAAGATAATAACTTGTGCACACAAGATAAAATCAGAATCAGAATTGTTACTGGTGACACGTCAATTGACATTAATACACCAGATAATATCTTGTGCGAATAAGATAATAAGTTGTTCGCACAAGATATGTTGCCCGCATAAGATCGATGTTATGCAAACAAGATATCTTATGCGCCGAAGCTCCGGGGGAGCTTATATGCCGGCAGTTAAGTAATGTAACTACAACTACATGTATTTTTTTGTGGAAAAAAGCTGCTAACTGAACTAGTCGCCCATTAAGATATGTGAGCCCCGCCAAGCGAATTTGGGTCTTCGAGCATTCCGTCATGACAAATGTTAACTGCGCATGCCCAGCCATACAGAGGGGTCAGGGATATGGCTTTCTGTCTGAAGGTTCCTCTTGATTCACTGCGTGTATGAGCGAGAAGCGAAGGTTCTGACGAGACTGCAAAACGTCTCCAAAATGACATATACAGTGTTGACGGGGACGTTAAATATCAAGTCAACCAACCAACTTGTCAAAGGCCGTTGCGATGTCCATGGTGATCAAGTCAGTCTGTTTGTGGCCACGATTTATGGCGCCATCCAGATTGCTCACAATGTCATGCAAAAATTGAACTAATTGAGTTTCGCAGGACCTTTGACTTCGAAAACCATGTTGACAGTCAGCAAGAATGCTCTAAAAGACTAGATGGTTATGCAGTCATCTGCTACGGTCCCTCTTAAAGTGAAGCAATGAAGACGAAGGCCTAGAGATACGCAGGAATAATTTTCGGATGAGATTTTGAGAGATTCGCTCATTTTTGTTTACCCATAATCTCATTGAAATGGGCTAAATGGTAGTAAATCTCGTAGCGAAATGTAATTTAGGTGAAGATTTTGCAAAAATTTCTTACTAAAAATTCATAATTGTTCACCTTGTTGGCTAAACTTCCGAACATTACGATAACAGTCTGTGCGACATAGTGCATTCCTTAATTCACCTTATTTGCATTATCTGCTGGTTCCTAGTCTGAAGGTAATCAGTGTTTGAAAAACAGGTAATCAGACCCCCTGAACTTTCATGGTCAGGGGGGTCTGGTTACCTGTTTTTCCAATATTGACAATGTGCAAGCTGGGAGCCAGCAAATAATGCAAATATGGTGAATATCTCCAAAATGGACTGATTTTTGTTGTTTGATTTGATGTTTAACGCCCCCCGTCAACACTATAAAGGTCATTCTGGAGACGTTGCTTCCAATTTTGTGGGACTTTTACCCCATATTGAGATGAAATGACATCTCAAGCCCTGTCGCCCAATGAAACCAATAGGGTTTATAAGCATGGATATTCCGACTCGCACCTCTTTGCCTGGGCAGGCTTAGATCCTCTAAGCGGTTTACCAGTACTCGTGTGCGGTCAGATTCAGCTCTGCGTGGAAGCATCATCATGCAGCCCATTTATTTCTTCAAGCCGCAAGTGGCGGAGACTGTCAAAATGGACTTATGAAAATCTGTGATACTATTCTCATTGAGGCAGTTCTAACGAGTACCCACAACCTATGCCTTAGAGCAGAAATAAGAAAAAACAATGTGTACCCTTGTTAACCCCAGTTTTCTCGATATAAAGTGGGGTTTAGAGGAGTGTTTGTTTCACGGACTTGTTAACATGATTATAAGTCTTCTGCACACTTGGGTTGGGTCTTGACTGGGCAATATGTATAAAGTGTGGTTTTGCTTGATTTGGGGTTTAACGTCCCTGCCAACATTATCTAGGTCATTTCGGCCCCGCCCACACGGGTTTGAAGAAATAACTTGATGGGCTGCATGATGCTTCCACGCAGAGTTGAATCCGCCCCGCACACTAGTACTGGTAAACCGCTTAGAGGATATAAGCCTGTCCAGGCAAAGCGACGCGAGTCGGACCGTCCATACTTATAAACCTTATTGGTTAAGATTGAACTGTTTTAGTGTTTTATACATTATCATCCTGACTTTTTGCTTTTAATATTCTCATAATTTTCATACTGTATGATCATTAACCGCTTGACGCTTATGACCCACAAAGACGGTTGACGCGTCGTTAGTCATCAAACCCTGTTAGTTTCGTTGGGCGACAGGGCTTCAGATGTCATTTTATCTCATTGCCGGGTAAAAGTACCACACAATTGTCAAAATGACCTTTATAGTGTTAACGGGGACGTTAAACATCAAATCAAATAAAACAAACTATCCAGGTCATTTTGGAGACGTTGCTTCCCATTTTTGTCGGACTTCTTTTGAGATGAAATGATATCTCAAGCCCTGTCGCCCAAATAAAACCAAAAGTGTTAGAGGCATGGACTCTTAGCCTGGGTATGCTTGCACAACTGTGCCTGGGCAGGCGCAGACCTTCTAAGCGGTTTACAAGTACTCATGTGCACAGTTGATTTCAGCTCTGCGTGGAAGTACCGTGCAGCCCAATCTATTTCACATAGTCTGCTCAAACATCATGGGCCACTTGGATGAACATAAACTTTTGTCAGACAGACAACATGCATTTAGGAAAAGGCTTAGTTGCGAAACTCAGTTGAGCACGGTTATTAATGATTGGGCAAAAATCCTGGACAAAGGGGGGGCAGGTGGACACATTTATTCTGGACTTTGAGAAGGCTTTTGACACCCCTCCTCATGAACTACTTAAATCCAAATTATTTGGTTATGGAATTGGTGGGAAGACTCTTAAATGGATAGATTCCTTCCTTTGCTACAGAAAACAGCGTGTTGTTGTTAATGGTGAATCTTCAGTATGGGCGCCAGTTTTGTCTGGAGTCCCACAAGGGACCGTTCTTGGTCCTCTATTGTTCTCCCTGTACATCAATGATATTTCCACTGATATTGACTCAGAAATAAGACTGTTCGCAGATGACTGTGTTTGTTACCGGGAAATTAGAGATACAGATGACTCACTGAAACTTCAGGCTGACATAGATAGATTAGGATGTTGGGCCAGAAAATGGGGCATGAGATTTCAACCAGTTAAATGCAATATTATGCAGATAACAAGGAAGAGATCTAATAAAGTTGAGGCTTCTTACACCTTAGAGGGAACGGTCCTCGAAAATGTGAATTCCATTAAATACCTTGGTGTGACAATCACTCACGATTTGAGATGGAATACACACATTAGCAATATGTGTACAAAGGCGAATAGAACACTTGGTTTCCTGAGGCGAAATCTTCATCAGTGTCCTCAGGATGTGAAAGAAACAGCATACAGGGGACTTGTTCGCCCAATCTTGGAATATGGTAGTTGCATCTGGGACCCAAGCGGAGTGGTCCTAAATGAAGAAATTGAAAAAGTTCAGAATAGAGCTGCTAGATTTGTAACTGGAAATTATTGCTTTGAAACTGGGAGCATGACTGGAATTCTAGGAAAATTAAGATGGGAGTCTCTAAAGAAAAGGAGAAGAGACAGTAGGCTCATACTCTTATACAAAGGTCTAAAGGGTGCCTCCAGCATTCCAACAGATGACCTTGTTCCCCCAGCTAGGCATTGTAGAAAACACCATTCAATGACGTTTCAGACCCTTACTGCAAGAACGGATATTTATAAAGAATCGTTTTTCCCCCGAACCATTAGAGATTGGAATGCCCTTCCCGATTCTATTATTTTGACGGCTGAAGGTGCTGAGGATTGTGTAGCTAAGTTTACATCTTTGGTAGAGCTAGGGACTAACTTCCCATATCACAGGTCCTGGTGTATGAATGTCATTTGACGTGTCACCAGTAACAATTCTGATTCTGATTCTGATTTCTCCGGTGGGTAGATAATGTGCGATTTACAATGCATTATATGGATTTGTTACCGCCAAGAGTTACCTCCTTTTGTGTGTGTTTCCATTCGACTTAACCCATTCAGTACCAGAAACCTCTAAATGGGTTCCTTGGCAAACATTGCAGGCCCAGATCAGTCGCCGCAGAACGCTGCGTCTGATCAGGGCCTCCACTGTTTGTTAAAAGTTCAGTCATTTTCCAAAAGCATTTTGATAAAAATACAACCTGACACCCCTAAATTTTCAAATGAACTCCTGAGGAAGATTCCATTTGGTACACAAAGGGTTAAATAGTCCATGCATTGTCAAGTGAGCAAGTGAACTGTTTGTTGATTGATCTTTTCATGACATTGGTCATGCGCACTTGTACATGTATTTTTTCAATGTTTAGGCACGATTTAGTACAGAAAGAAAAAATATAAATGTATTAGTTTATGCAGAAGACAAAAGATATTTCGAAAGATGAGGGTGGAGGTATGTCTTAGTAAGTTGGCTAGGTTGTTATGAGTGATCGAGCATGGTATCTTTCTTTCTTTCCTTTCTTTCTACTGATACTGCGTCGGTCACATTTGACCATTACCGCAGGTGTACATTACATACACTCCAGCTTTTGCACACTAATCATGTAATTATGGTAGGGATCTTTAACCTGCACAGGGGATGGTTCTCCCTGCACAGGTGGCCTCGAGTTAACGTCCCGATCCGGAGGACGGTGCGCTTTATGACATTCATCCCTGCAAATGATGCCAATGGAGCGTGTTCGGACACCGCAATTTTATCGCCGCTGCCGGGGATCGAACTCGGGAATTCTAACATCAGAGGCAAGTGCACTGTCCACTGAGCAAAAGTGTGGTTACTGCACTTGGCTCTGATGCTAGAAGTGCCGGTTGGATCCCCGGCAGTTATGATAAAACTGTCTGAGCATGCTCCTTTGGCATCATGCCACAAATGGAGCGTCGTTCGAATCGAGCTCCTGTGCAGAGAGAATCCTGAGGTTGATCCCTATCGTAATGTAAGCTTTCATACTGAAATGTATCTATCTTGGCCATATCGGAATCCGGGAAGGGACATGCAATTTCTTTTTATGCCCCCGGAAGCGATAGCAGGGACATATTGTTTTTGCCCTCTCTGTTTGTTTGTTGGTTTGGACAACTTTAACGTTTGTTATAACTTTTGAACCGTTTGAGGTAGAGCATTCACATTTGACATGTAGGTTCCTTGTGAGAAGAGCTTCACATTCATGCAAACAATATTGATCTCAATGATCTGTGACATTGTCATTGATGTGTGATTTTGAAAAAAAGTCCTTGCCCGGCGACATGTTCGTGTTTCACATACACATCTTTCTTGTTTTAATTTGTTGTGCGAACAAGATATTAAGTTGCCCGAAAAAGCTATAATCTTGTGCGCACAGGATAATACGTTGTGTGCACAAGATTGTGCACAAGAGATCGGACAACATAATGTCTTGTGCGCACAAGATATTATCTTGTGCAAGATATATTGTTGCACAACTTAATATCTTGTGCGCACAAGATATTATCTTGTGTGCACAGCGTAGATCTTGTGTGGACAACATAATATCTTAAGCGTCTAATCAACAAGAAAATTTGTTGTGCGAACACGATATTAAGTTGTCCGAACAAGATAATAGCTTGTGCGATAGAGATAGTATCTTGTTTGCATAACATCTATCTTTTGCGCACAAGATATGTTGTGCGAGGAAGATATGGTGTTGTGCGAACAAGATAATAACTTGTGCACACAAGATAATATCAGAATCAGAATTGTTACTGGTGACACGTCAATTGACATTAATACACCAGATAATATCTTGTGCGAATAAGATAATAAGTTGTGCGCACAAGATATGTTGCCCGCATAAGATCGATGTTATACAAACAAGATATCTTATGCGCCGAAGCTCCGGGGGAGCTTATAAGATAGACAGGGGCCCACTGGTTCTACATAGGCTTGTATGGGGAAAACCTTTAAAAATCTTCTTGTCCGGAAGCTTCATCTAGTGGGCCTCTACCTACATTGTACAAATTATTGCTCTGGGGCCAAAATGGCCCCGCCCCGGTGCCCACTGATTTTACAAAGGTTTATATAGGGAAAACCTTTAAAAATCTTCTTCTCTGGAACCAGAAGGCCCAGGTCTTTGATATTTGGTATGAAGCTTCATCTAGTGCACCTCTACCAAGATTGTTCATATTTTTGCCCTAGAACCAAAAAATGGCCCCGCCCCGAGGCCCACAGGTTTTACATAGGCTTATATAGAGAAAACATTTAAAAATCTTATGGCCCAGGTCTTTGGTATTTGGTATGAAGCTACATCTAGTGGACCTCTACCAAGATTATTCAAATTATTGCCCTGGGGCCAAAAATGACCCCGCTCGGGGCCCACTGGTTTTATATGGAAAACCTTTAAAATCTTCTTGTCTGGAACCAGAAGGCCCAGGTCATTGATATTTGGTATGAAGCTTCATCTAGTGGACCTCTACCAAGATTGTTCAAATTATAGCCCTTGGGCCAAAAATGGCCCCGCCCCAGTGCCCACTGGTTTTACATAGGCTTATATAGGGAAAACTTTTAAAAATCTTCTTGTCTGAAACCAGAAGGCCCAGGTCTTTGATATTTGGTATGAAGCTTTATCTAGTGGACCTCTACCAGGATTGTTCAAGTTATTGCCCTGAGGCCAAAAATGGCCCCGCCACAGGGCCCCCTGCTTTTACATAGGCATATATGAGGAAAACCTTTAAAAATCTTCTTGTCTGAAACCAGAAGGCCCATGTCTTTGATATTTGGTATGAAGCTTCATTTAGTGGACCTCTACCAAGATTGTTCAAATTATAGCTCCGGGCCAAAAATGCCCCCGCACCAGGGCCCCCTGGTTTTACAAAGAAATATTTAGGAAAAAAAAAAACCTGTTTGTTTGAAACCAGAAGGCCCAGGTCTTTGATGTTTGGTATGAAGCTTCATCTAGTGGACCTGTATAAAGATTGTTCAAATTATAAGCCCCCCTAGGGCCAACAATGTCCCAGCACAAGGGCCCCGCCACAGGCCCACCTGCTTTTACATAGGCATATATGAGAAAAACCTTTTAAAATCTTCTTGTCTGAAACCAGAAGGCCCATGTCTTTGATATTTGGTATGAAGCTTCATTTTGTGCAAACAACATAGTATATAAGATAAGGTAAAAGTTAGAAAAGGGCTATTGCCAGTTAACTGGCAATAGCGGTTTTACGTTTAAATGTCTATTGCCAGTTTGCCTGTTAACGGGCAATAGCAAATGTACGTTAAAATCGCTATTCAGAATATCATTCCATTCTGGTTATTTTTCCTTCATACTTTCGAATGGGTCTTCAAACCGAGGTCCCGTCTCCGTATGTCCTTAACTGTTGGTGAGACGTAAAACTCAAACACTCAAAAACCAAGCATATCCATATTTTGTGATATGTTATGTATTGTTGACTTAACCCTTATCTTGATGTTCACGACACCTCCTATCTTTGCAAACAGTGTAGATCCAGATCAGATAGCCATCTGATCAGGATCAACACTGTTTGGCATTCAGTTTATGAATTTGTAGCAATACATTACATCAAGTAATTTAATTGGTTTATAGATAGAAATGGGTGTGGCTTAAATGAATATTCAGCAAGGTAAGGGTTAATCACCTGTTTCTACCACGGACAGCATCAATTTTCTATTTCTATTTTGCATGGAAATAAAGATTGCTCAGGCTGATAAAGTTGTTGTTAAATCTCTAAGTAAATGAGGACCACCTAGGCATGTTATAGTGTAATGTAGTAGAACTGGGGTTTACAGGAGCATACATTATTTTTCTTATTTCTGCTCAAAAAAATAGATAGTTATACCCGCTTTTTTCGGGTATATTGTTTTCGTACCACAGTTGAGTCCGGCGTCAGTCCGTCCGTCCGTCCGTCACGTTTCTTGAAAATGGATCTCCTCTGCAACCACTGAAGTTACACTTTTGAAACTTTGCATGTGGATAGTACATGGAATGTAGATGGCAGTGGGCAACTTGTTTGTGACTTTGACCTCAACATGACCCCAAGGTCAAAGGTCAAAAATTATGATTTGCCATATCTCCTAAACTATTGGAGTGACACTTCTGAAACTTTGCTTATTGGATGGTCCTTGGAATATAGAATATGTCGGGTTACTTTTGGTGTGACCTTGACCCCAAGGTCAAAGTTCAAAAAGTATGATTTTGCCATATCTTCTAAACTATTAGAGTTACACTTCTGAAACGTTGGTTATTGGATGGCCCTTTTAATATAGAATGAATTTGGATACTTTTGGTGTGACCTTGACCTCAACATGACCCCAAGGTCAAAGGTAAAAAATTATGATTTGCCACATCTCCTAAACTATTGGAGTTACACTTCTGAAACTTTGCTTATTGGATGGTCCTTGTAATATAGAATGTGTTGGGCTACTTTTGCTGTGACCTCGACCACCAAGGTCAAAGGTCAAAAAGTATGACTTTGCCATATCTTCTAAGCTATTTGAGTTACACTGATCAGACTACACATTCTGCAGCATCATGTGCAAATACATACGGTAAAGTTTTCATGGTAAAAGTCTTGTTCAGACAGGAGGACAAAGCTGTAAAAGTAAAAATATACAGTAACCTCAATATAACACGGTTCATTATAACACAGTTTTGAATAGAACACGGTTTCAAGATGGATCCCAAAAATGTAAAGATTATATAGAAAAATTACCATTTATGGTCAATAATTTATACATTTTTGTTTGGTTTAACTTACACGGTTTCTGCTTTTGACCCCATTAATAGTGTTATAAAGAGGTTGTGGTGTATGACCAAATCTTCTGTGATTACTATTTGATTATCGATCACAATGATAGGACTGATAATCAGTTATCTTTCAGCCATGATAAGCCAACCCTTGTTTAGTTTACTTTAGTTTAATCATATTAAATCATATTTTATTGCTACAACAAAGCAAATGGGTCGGGCCACAAGTTATCACAACAGTAGTTACGGCCCTCCCCATACAAGGTTGACGGTAATACATGTAGAACATATGAACGTTGCTATTTGATAATTATCATATATGAACAAGTAGGACACATACAAGCAAACTACATAAAACGCAGATTTATATCAGATAGATAAATCAACAACTAAAATAAATAAATTGCTAATTGCATGTCATCAAGAAACCCAGGGGTTGAGGCATATAGAAATGTTACAATATGAGGTTAGTTAAATTAAGCTTTTTTGCTAAATCTCCCAGTACGGGCCTCCGTGGCTTAGTGGATTAGAGCGCTGACTCTTAACCATTAGGTCTCTCACCGCTGTGGGTTCGAGCCTCGCTCGGGTCACATGTGAGACGCCAAGTTCCGCAAAGGAAGGTAAGGTGGTGTTTCTCCGGGTACTCCGGTTTTCGCCCACCTCTGCACGGATTAACGATCGGCTCGATATGAGTGAAATAATCTTGAAAGGGCCGTAAAATCAAAATAGATAAATAAAATAAAGAATACCATTATCTTGAGCTGATAATGTATCATCACCAAACAGAACCTTATTTAAATTGAGTGGATGAAATGTCCGTGTCGAATGAAAATAAGTAATTCGTTCTCTTGTAAAATTGGAACAAGCGAAGAAGAAATGCTCAGCATCCTCGCTAACTTCTGAACAGTTGCAGTTAAGACTTTGAGCCAAGTGATTTGTATACAGTACGTTTTTCAGATTACTACAATTATTTCTTATTCTGGCGTGCAGTACTGAAATGTACCGTTCGCCTTCAATGAATTAGGTTTGAAAAATAAAAATTCTTAACTTGGTATTTAAAAGAATTTGGATTAGGTGCTTCACGAAGGTAATTGTCAAGGGACAGAAGATGGGATGCACGATCGTCGAGAAATTTCAATCCGAGTATGGGGAACCGTTATGTTATTACCATTTCTTAGTGGATACTGTGTCGTTTCTTTTACCAAAGGAGGAATTATCTCTGAAATATATGATGGTGCATTTTCATGAACGACAGTATACATAAATGATAACTTATGTTTGTGCCTTCTTTGCTTAAGAGTAAACCTGCAACAAATTCTGTATAAAGTTTATCTAGGGATACCGACCTAGTAAGACCGGTTACAATGCGAGCTGCTTCGTGCTGTAGTTTTTCCAAAGACTGTCAGTCTTGGGCTGTACATCCATCCAAAACAATGCAAGATTACTCAATAATGGGAAGTACATATGATAAATATGCAACCCTGTGAAATGTATATTTAAGTTTACGCATTATCTCAGTTACTTATGCTGCGTTTGAGATAATGTTTTCAATATGTTTTTCCATTGACTACAACAAATTAATGTTAGACCTAAATGCTTATGTTCCGGGATAAATTTTATTGAGGTTCCGTCGAAAACTATATCTGGAAACTTCTCACAACGTTTTAAAGTAAAAAGAACTGCTTCTGTCTTTAGTGAATGAAAAGTAACCAGTCATTGTTTTGCCCATGCCGATAAAATGCGAAAATCATGATTTATTATTCCCCGAATGTCTTCCAATGATGAAGCTGAATAGAATAAAGAGCTATCATCAGTAAAAGGTCTGGTTGAGCTTGATAGGGAATCTGTAATATCGTTTACATGAACTAAGAACAATAGGGGCCAAAGAACAGAACCCTGGGGTACCCCAGCATTAGTTTTCCTTTATATATTTCTTTCTTTCTCTTTCTACTGATACTGCGTCGGTCACATTTGGTTGCAGATGTACATTATATACACTCCAGGTTTGCAGGATGAAAGCCTACACAGTAATCATGTAATTACGGTAGGGATATTTAACCTGCACAGGGGATGATTCTCCCTGCACAGGGGGCCTCGAGTTAACGTCCCGATCCGAATTACGGTGCACTTTATGACATTCATCCCTGCAAATGATGCCAATAGAGCGTTTTCGGACACCGAAATTGTATCGCCGCTGCCGGGGATCGAACCCGGGACCTCTAGCATTAGAGGCAAGTGCACTAACCACCGAACTATCACGCTCCCTTCCTAGCCGTGGAAGTAGAGGATTTAATTATTACCTTCTGGGATCTATTACGAAGGTAATCTCTAACCCAGTTAAGTAACTGACCGTTTATGTCATGCTGTGTTTCAGTTTGAAAATTAGGCCTTCATGCCAAACCCTGTCGAATGCCTTAAGACACTTCACAAAATATCAAACACAAAAAATGATTATTATCGAAGGTTTGACAGATATACTGATATATACCTACAAGTTGATCATTTCAGATGCAGAATATGGCACTTTGGTAAATTCAAGCTGCCACTGGATATGTCCAAAATGTGAGGTCTGTAACTTTTTAGACTCCTTCTTTGATGAATATGTAGAACTGAGTAAGCCAAACAGGTTTGAACCTCTGTCAGAGGATAAGAGAGGCAAATCTTCGACTGCTGATGAAACTAAGTCAAATTTTGTGAAAGGTTTGAAACTTTGCAGTATAAACATAAATGGAATTATAGGGAAAATTCTTAAACTTTTCGCTTTCCTTGATACATCTCAACCTCATATTGTTGCTATTCAGGAAACAAAGATTGACAGTTCAATTACTACATCGGAGCTTTTCCCTGAAACTTGTCATTACTGTGTGTACAGAAAAGATAGGAACTCTCATGGCGGTGGGGGTGATGTTGCTCATTCATAAAGACATCCCTCACATGCCTTTCATTGAACTTGAAAATGACACCGAATCGGTCTGGGTTAAGGTTTTTGCAAATAAAACTTCCCACTTCGTAGCAAGTTGGTATCGACCACCAAATGGTACAATCGAAAACTTCTAGTTGTTTAAAGACCAACTGGATTGAATTAAATTGCAGCATAAGGGTAAAAAACTCCCGGCTGTACATGTTCTAGGTGACCTCAACTTCAGAGACATTGCTTGGCCCGACAGGCTCAGCAAACAAGGCACAATGCTGAGTCAGTCGGAAGGACAAATATTAATTGACATTATGAACGATCATGGCCTTGGACAAATTGTTAACTTCCCCACTCGTTATAAGAACGCATTGGATCTGATCCTTACGACTTTGCCAGGACACTTCAAAGACATTCATTCCCCAGATAAACTAAGTGACCACGATGTTGTCTCCGGATATTTAAAAAATTACATCCCCACCAATAAAGAAACCTCGGAGGAAGGTGTACTCATATCAGAAAGGTGACTATGAAACTATGAGGAAGGACGCACTCAGATTTGCAAAGGAGAATTACTTTAATGGTCATTCAGATGCTCGGTCTGTACAGGAGAATTTTGATTTGATAACTTCTTTCATTCATACTTCGGCCGAAAATCATATCCCCTCAAAAACTAGTAGGTCTGTATCTTCTATTCCCTGGATCACTTCAGAGATTAGAAGGAAAATTCGCAGAAGGAATAAGATTCATGCAAAGGCAAAAAAGACGGGAAGTGGTAAACTCCGGACAAAATTTGAAAACTTGAGACGTGAAATAAAGACTGATATAAAAAATCAGCATGATTTGTTTGTGAATAACTTGGTAGGTGATGTAAAGGCAAATCCCAGAGACTTCTACAGATATATTAATAGCCAGAAGAAAGACAGGCAAGGTATCCCACCCCTTAATAAAAGAGGAGGGGATGGGGTTGCTGAACCAGACTCTGAAAGGGCAGAGGAACTAGTTGGTCAATTCAATGATGCGTTTAATAAAACTGAGTTCACAGAGGTTCCATTGACTGGAAGATCGGTCCCATTCATAAATAATATTGTGACAGTTTACGGAGTGATCAAATTACTTCAATGCTTAAACCCCAGTTAGGCCTTAGGACCTGATGAGCTTCATCCTAGAGTCCTGAAGGAACTAGCAAATGAGTTGGGTCCAGTTTTTGCACACTTGTTTCAACAGTCTCTTGATACGGGTGAAATCCCCAAAGAATGGCTCTTAGCAAACATCTGTCCACTCTTCAAAAAAGGAGATAGGGCTCTTGCCCGTAATTATCGCCCTGTGTCTCTGACTTGTGTTCTGTGTAAATTGCTGGAACATATAGTCTGCTCGAACATCATGGCCCACTGGGACGAACATAAACTTTTGTCAGACAGACAACATGCATTTAGGAAAAGGCACAGTTGTGAAACTCAGCTAAGCACAGTTATAAATGACTGGGCAAAAATCTTGGACAAAGGGGGACAGGTGGACACATTTTATTCTGGACTTCGAGAAGGCTTTTGACACCCCTCCTCATGAACTACTTAAATCTAAGTTATTTGGTTATAGAATTGGGGGAAAGACCCTCAAATGGATAGATTCCTTTCTTTGCTACAGAAAACAGCGGGTTGTTGTTAATGGTGAATCTTCGGAGTGGGCTCCAGTTTTGTCTGGAGTCCCGCAAGGGACCGTTCTTGGTCCACTTTTGTTCTCCCTGTACATCAATGATATTTCCACTGACATTGACTCAGAAATAAGACCGTTCGCAGATGACTGTGTTTGTTACCGGGAAATTAAAGATACAGATGACTCATTGAAACTTCAGGCTGACAAAGATAGATTAGGATGTTGGGCACGTAAATGGGGCATGAGATTTCAGCCAGTTAAATGCAATATTATGCAGATAACTAGGAAGAGATCTAATAAAGTTGAGGCTTCTTACACCTTAGAGGGAACGGTCCTCGAGAATGTGGACTCCATTAAATACCTTGGAGTGACAATCTCACACAACTTGAGATGGAATACTCATATTAGCAACATGTGTACTAAGGCAAATAGAACGCTTGGTTTCCTGAGGCGAAATCTTCATCTGTGCCCTCAGGATGTAAAAGAAGCAGCATATAAAGGTCTTGTTCGCCCAATCTTGGAATATGGTAGTTGTATCTTTGACCCCAACGGAGTGGTCCTTAACGATGAAATTGAGAAAGTTCAGAATAGAGCTGCTAGATTTGTAACAGGCAATTACTGCTTTGAAACTGGGAGCATGACTGGAATACTTGGAAAATTAAAATGGGAGTCGCTCAAGAAAAGGAGAAAAGACAGTAGGCTAATCCTTTTATACAAAGGTCTAAAAGGTGCTGCCAGCATTCCAACAGATGACCTTGTTCCCCCAGCTAGACACTGTAGAAATCACCATTCGTTGGCGTTTCAGACCCTTAGCGCAAGAACTGACATTTATAAAGAGTCGTTCTTCTTCAGAACCATTAGAGATTGGAATGCCCTTCCCGATTCGATTATTTTGACAGCTGAAGGTGCTGATGATTGTGTAGATAAATTTACCTCTTTGGTTAGAGCTAGGGACTAACTTCCCACATCACAGGTCCTGGTGTATAAATGTCATTTGACGTGTCACCAGTGACAATTCTGATTCTGATTCTGATTCTGATAAGTAGTGGAGTGATTCGGTCGAAAGCCAGATTGGTATTTGTATAAAAGATTATTATCATGTAGAAAGTTGTAAATGCTTTTTTCGTACTTTTTCTTTCTTGTAATTTACCTATTCCGCTAAGTAGTGCACCGGTCCGAAGTTTGTTACTTTTGTTAAGTCCCCCTTTTTAGGCAAAGGCAAGACATGAGACCCTTTCCATATATTTCCAAACACCCCCTCTCTAAACGACCTATTAAACAGGATTTCAAACGGAACTGAAATCTCGTTGGCTTCAGTCTTCAACATTCTGTTACTAATTAGATCATGGTCAGTCGCTTTATTTGGATTTAATAAGTCAATTAAATTTGAAATTTCTAGAACTGAACATGTTATATCACTAAACGAGTTTCTAGATTTAGATTCAAAATTAGGCATCTTAAGTCCAGTGTCATTAATTGTTGATATCAACGAAAAATAATCGTTCAGGCATTCCGAATTTTCTTCATCTGTATGGCAATATGACTTTCGCCTGACATGTCAAGCAAATTGTCTTTTAAAATATATCAGTTTGTTTGATATTATAAGTGTTTAGTTTCAATTTCAGGATACGTGCTCGCTGATTGAATGCAAACCTATGAAGACTATATGGAATGGTTGACCAGAACTATGGAATGGTGTTTGTGCTTACTGACTTATTTTCAAGGTAATGGCAATTTTTAGGATGTCTTTCGAAAGCGTAAGAATAGACTTCATTACGATAACACATCCGTGTTATTTAGTACATTTTATTTTTCTGCTGAAAATGAGTGATATTTTTTTTCTTATTTATATTAAGAACATGGGTGGTCTCATTGAGACGGTTCTAACGAATACCCACAACCTATGTCTTGGAGCAGGACTAAGGAAAATCATGTTTACCCCCTTAAACCGAAGTTTTTTTTTGACGGGGTTTTCAAGGAAAAAATCCGTCCTTTAGAAAAGAGATGTCCGTGTTGGCGGGCGGCCGGCGAGGCGTCCGCGTCCCGGTTTACTTTTTGGTTAACTTTAAAAAAAAACAAAACAACAAAAAAAAAACAAACCCGTCCCTAATGTCATTTGGCATTTTTCTTGTTCCTATATAAAGTGGGGTTTAGAGGGGTCTTCATTTCATGGACTTGTTCACGTGATGTGGACAACGGCCACGGCGGAATAATTATTCAACACAAATCTGCCATTTTTGAATGAAAATCAAGTGAAAAAAAAAGAAAAAGAAAAACGAATAAGAAAAAATTAAATAAATCAAACAAACAAACAAAAAAGTTAAGTATTTAATCATTTAAGTGCTAAAGAGCCAGGTTTATACCATATGTGTAATCAAGTTCAGTGCAAGAGGGACAGTTCTGGACCATTACTTTATTAGTAAAGATGGAAAGATATTTGCAAGGCAACATTCTCAATGTTACCGTTATGATCCTAAGTATTGAGATAGATAGGCCAAAACCAACAATGCAAACCCGGATCAGACTGTTCTTTCATCAGACTGAGGAGCAGTCTAACCAAGGTCTAGACTTATTGCTTTTCCACCTGCACTTTTTGACCTCCTTCCTGGATCATGAAACAAGTTTGTAAAATGTTTTGGGAGAATTACAGCAAGTTCTCAAGGCGTTCGAATTTTTAGGATTTACCATTATTTGTTTAAGACCAGATAAATCCATTTGAAAACATTCTACAAGTACCTAATGTTGACTATATATGGTTGATTCTTACACACCAGCTAAGGAAATCCGTAGTTTTAGCCGGGATTAGAACTAATGTTTGTTTGTTTGATTTGAGGTGTGTTTAACGTCCCCGTCAACAGTGTAAGGGTCATTTTGGAGTTAACTGGCAACAGCGGTTTTACGTTTAAATGTCTATTGCCAGTTAACTGGTATTTACGTTAAAATCGCTATTGCCAGTTGGCTTGCCGAATAATATTTAATTCTGGTTATTACTTTACCAAGCATTTCCTCCAGACTTTCGGAAGAGTCTTTAAACCGAGGTCCCGTCTCCGTATGACCTTAGCTGTTGGTGAGACGTAAAACTGAAACACTCCGGCCAAAACAAAGCATGTCCATATTTTGTAATGTGTTATGCATTGTTGACTTAATTTAGTACATGTATTTTAACCCTTATCTTGCTGTTTACGACAACCCCTATCTTTGCAAACAGTGTAGATCCAGATCAGAAGGCTTCTGAAGCCATCTGATCAGAATCTACATTGTTAGGCAACCAGGTTATGAATTTGTAGCAATAAATTACATCAAGTAATTTGATTGGATGATAGACAGAAATAGGTGTGGCTGAAATGAATATTCAGCAAGATAATGGTTAATCACCTCGTTTCTGCCATGGACAGCATCAATTTTCTATTTCTATTTTGCATGGAAATAAAGATTGCTCAGACAAAAGTTGTTGTTAAACACCTAAGTAAATGATATGTATGATATAAATAAATAATATAGTAGAACTGGGGTTTACAGGAGCATGCATTATATTTGTTATTTCTGCTCAAAAACTTAGATAGTTTAGTTTAGTTTAATCATATTTTATAGCTGCAACAAAGCAAATGGATCGGGCCACAAGTTCTCACAACATTAGTTACGCCCCCCCCCCCCCCACCACCTACAAGGTTGACACGAATACATGCAGAACATATGAACATGGCTATTTGTTAATAATCATATATGAAAACGTAGGACTCACATACAAGCAAACTACATGTAGATAAAACACAGATTTATCACCGTGTAGCATCGACTCCGGAACTTGTTACTGAAAAGTACCAGCGAAATCAATATTTATCGCAAGCATGGCACACAGTAAGGTAGGTAAAAAGTTGTTTACAGGTTTCTACAGAACTCTGACATTTAAAGCAAAATGGATATGTGTCGGAGGGATATCTAGCTCTTGCATGCTTTCATGATTCTGATAACAACTCACTGGAAATCGCTAAACAAACTGAAATATTGACAGCTGGTACCAAGAACAAATAATCTTTTCCGTGAAAAGTCCAGGTTTTTGCTTTGATTCAAGACCACTGGCCTTCTTTTTCCATGCCGGAACATTCATAAGGTTAGAAAAATTGTTGTGTATAAGTTTTAATTGAAAGGTTCGCTTTATGCTGCTGTTTTCTTTTAGAAAACACAAAACAAAGGTGTACGGCAACTTGGATTTTTAAGTACGGCAACTTGGGAAAAATGCTGAATTAACAGTACGGCAACTTGTATCACAAAAAAGCCACTTTGGAAATTACTGACAGCTTTTTAACATCGTTGTGAACGAACAACCATGATTATTATCATGTTTGGTTTCATCACTCAGCCAGGGGTTGTTTCTAATGCTAGTACTGAACGTAAACCAATCTATTTGTGTATGTAACAGCTGGAGTTGTGAAATATACACCAGGGCCATATTTCCTCTTGAGAATTATTTGTCATTGCTTTTGCTTTGTTGTATTACTGTAAATACTTAGGAAATAATGTAGAAACAAAGTCTGCCCCCTTTAAACGGAACTTCAGACTATCCGACTTCAACACTCAATAATAAATTATTAACCGCTAAACTTCTTAATCAGGGGTATCGGTATCATAAACTACGTAAAGCCTTTTTGAAGTTTTATAGACGTCATTATGATTTGGTTTCAAAATTCAATGTTGGACTTAAAACACTTCTGCAACAAGGCCTATCGGAGCCCGAATTCTATGGTGACTGAGTATATAAATTTAGAAAAATACATGCCTGTAATGATTTTAGTACCCAATTTCGTAAAATCGTTCGTCGATATATAAAGATTGGGTACAACATAAATGTTATAAAACAGACTGCATGCATGGTGGTTAACCCAATCGCCGCTGGCAACTTTGCTTCTCTCTTTGATTGCACTACGGTGGGTCGGGCTTAAGATTATATGACGGTTCCAGCGTAAAAACATAATTTATAAACATATTTTATTTTAGTATTCTTTATGTTGGTTGGCGCCTGATACTCCGTCTTTGGTCTGGCCACTCGGAGTCTAACTGTTGGTTTTCTTTTGCTCCAGCAATTCTGTTGTTGTATGCTGTCGAGTCCTCAACCTTGCTTCATCTCTGTAGTTTTTGGATTTGTATGTTCTCGGAGATGTTTCACTGATGAGTTAGGAAGCCTTCATGCGGACTAAACAAAATTAGTGTATACCGCGACAGAGGTAAGGGCGAGGATATGGCCATGTAAAATCGATTTAAAGCCCCCGCCGTCCCCGCCCCCCCCGGTGGAATTCTTTCCACTGACCGTTCCAAGGCGGTTCTTCTATGGCGGTTTATTTATGTTGTTGTTTGTTACTTACTGTGTGTATCACTCGTGTCTTTTTATTTTGGATGGCCATTTGGCCATTTTGTAGGAAAGTAACTGTCCTTATGGCCTTCCTTTGTTTAGGTTTCCATTATGGTCTGGTCGCTTCATGTTTGTGTTTCTTTCCCTTTGGTGTTTTTGATGGATGGAGTAAGTTAATTGTATCGATTTCTGATCTTTGTTTTACTTCTACTTTACTTTCGTGAAATGAAGTTTATTTTTTTTCTACGAAATAAAGTGTCTTTTTTAATGAGCTAAAATAGTTTCTACGTCGTTCTTGTGATAGTTATTTTATGTTTTAGATGTATTTATTATAGCCCCGCTTTGAAAAAGTGGGGCTATATTGGATTTGCCATGTCCTTCTGTCATTCCGTGATTCCGTTAATTTGTGTTGGCTCCATAACTTTGTATCTGCTTAACATATTTTCATGAAACTTCACACAAATGTTAAACACCATAAGACAATGTGCAGAGCGAAGGAATTATAACTGTGGATTGCCTACTTTTGGAGTTATTGCCCTTTGAACATTTTCCGTAATTCCGTGATTCCGTTAATTTGTGTTGGCTCCATAACTTTGTATCTGCTTAACATATTTTCATGAAACTTCACACAAATGTTAAACACCATAAGACAATGTGCAGAGCGAAGGAATTATAACTGTGGATTGCCTACTTTTGGAGTTATTGCCCTTTGAACATTGAAAAATGGCAATTTTAATTGTGTCCGCTTCATAACTCGAAAACCGTTTGAGATATTTTTAGGAAACTTCACACAAATGTTAAGCACTATGAGACGATGTGCAGAGCGCGGGAACCATAACTCTGCATTGCTTATTTTTGGAGTTATTGCCCTTTGAACATTGAAAAATGGCAATTTTAACAGTGTCCGCTTCATAACTCGAAAACCGTTTGAGATAATTTCATGAAACTTCACACTAATGTTAAACACTATGAGACAATGTGCAGAGCGCAAGAACCATAACTCTGGTTTTCGTATTTTCTGTGTGTCTGTCTGTGTGTCTGTCTATGTCTGTTAACAATTTTCGTGTCCGCTCCATAACTTTAAAACCCATTCACATATTTTCATGAAACTTCACACAAACATTAAACACCATGAGATGGTGTGCAGAGTGCAGGAACCATAACTCTGGATTGCCTAATTTTTGAGTTATTTCCCTTTGAATATTGAAAAATATCAATTTTAGCCGTCTTTGCTCGATAACTCAAAAACCGTTTGAGATAATTTTATGAAACTTCACACAAATGTAAAGCACCATATTACGTGTGCATAGCGCAGGAACCCAAACTCTGGATTGTCTACTTTTTCAGTTATAGGCTTTTGAATATTAAAAAATGGCAATTTTAACTATGTCCGCTCCATAACCGTTTCTGATATTTTCATGAAACTTCAAATAAATGAAAAGCACCTTGAGATGATGTGCAGAGTGCAGGAACCATAACTCTTGTTTGCCTTCTTTAGGAGTTATTGCCCTTTGAACATTTAAAAAGGCAATTCTGACTGTGTCGGCTCCATAACTCACAAACCATTTGAGATATTTTCATGACACTTCACACAAGTGTAAAGCACCATGAGACAATGTGCAGAGCGCAGGAACCCTGACTCTGATTTGCCTACTTTAGGAGTTATTACCCTTTGAACATTGAAAAATGGAAGATGAAGTTTAGTATAAACATGGACATTCTGGTAATGTATCATGCTCATTGAAATGAGGGACAAGGGCTCACAACTCTTAGAGTTTTTCCAGATAATGTAAAATTTTCAACAGTTATTTCTTGTTCATAACTGTTTTCTCTGCAGCTTAAATAACTTTCTTCTCTGACAGCGCTGAAGCGGGGCTATAGTCAGATCCTCTGACAGCTCTAGTTCCTTTTGCGAAAGAGACTTTATTCTAACGAAGATCCTGGTGTATGCATGCTATACTCCAGTTATTTTAAATCATGACTGCGGCTATTATTTGTTCGCTTGTTTGCATTCCGAAAACATGCCTATTCAAATACATTGAAAATTTTCCACCAAAAACTGAAAAATTTTAGATCAAAAATCTGATATTTTACATATTGCAGTTCAGCACATATAGTGTGGGCACTGTTTTTGGACAGAAATGCGAAAAATAATGTACACCCCTAAAAACCCCAGTTTTAAGTAATCAATAAAATTGGGGTTTATGGCGGTCAAAGTTGTAAAGGCATGTTTTCATGCTGGTCTTCCCTAAGTCTTTTGAAATCGCATTCTATGTAATGGATAATGGTTTTATTATTATTACTATTATTATTATTATCATTATTATTTTCGATATCGACGGGCACGAAAGTGCCTGCATCTTGCATTCTTCATCCTGAATATTCTATCTATTTCACATTTGTACAGTTAAGCCACAACACAGACAACAAAATAGAAGTGGAGGCAATGATCAGGAAACAATGCAATTAACCAACAGCCCCAGCAGTGACAACAAAGGGAAAGAAACACAAACATGAAAAAAAACTCGACTCTGATGGAAACATCAATAGCGGAAAGCCAAAAGGACAGTTACTTTCTCACAAAATGGCCAACTGGCTACTTATCTAAAAGTGTTCAACTCCTTAAAGAAGTTGATTTAATATGTCCTGAAAAAAGTCATTTCATAAATTTCTTTTCCGTTCACAAAAGGGGGTTACTTTCGCTTTAGTATAAAGGGCAGCTAAAATAAGTTTCCTCCTAGTTGTAATCGATTATCTCTGAGTGTAGGCTGAAACAATAGCCCTGAAATGTGACTTAAACTGTTACTTTAACCCTTAAAGTCCAGCATTTTAAACAAGCAGTGTAGATCTGCTCATTCGCTGCGTTATGTGGCGTCTGATTAGGTATCCACTGTTTGCCAATGCGACAGCACACGAGCCAAGTCTATATATTTTACTTTTTGC
Source organism: Lucinisca nassula (assembly GCA_963580285.1). Classification (NCBI taxonomy): domain Eukaryota; kingdom Metazoa; phylum Mollusca; class Bivalvia; order Lucinida; family Lucinidae; genus Lucinisca; species Lucinisca nassula. Next base: position 119,200,569 of record OY757014.1, read on the forward strand.
ACAGAGATCGCACGTCAGAGGGATAATAAAAAGCTAAAAGGTGGACTAGCGATGCTATAATTACCGGTGTAACAGTTTATCTTTACCCCCTGGGTAGCTTTACCCCCTGGGGTAAAGATATCCCGGGATATCTTTACCCCCACCCTGGATATCTTCACCCCCGGGGGTAAAGATATTCCGGCTGGGATATCTTTACCCCCGGGGGTAAAGCTAAACTGGCTAGGATATCTTTACCCCCACCCCAACTTTTGGGTATAAACTATTTTATTAATGCCCAATTTCTTCTTCCATGTAAGAGAAGCAAGAAAGTGGACTCGATGTTTCACTTGAACATTTTTTGTTTCAATCATGACTCGGACAAATAGAACTACCCTTAGTAAGAAAAATGACCATATTATAGAGGCGATTGATTATTAAATAACTTCTTTTTGTATATTTATACCCCCGCAAACGAAGTTTGAAGGGGGTATATAGGAGTCAGCTTGTCGTCTGTCGTCGGTCAATTACAAAAAACTTGAACATTGCTCATAACTTCCTTATTCTTTGACCGATTTCTTTAATATTCACACACCACACACCTTGCCACTAGTACTTAAGATTGATATACACAAACCTGACCTTGACCATTACGTTGACCTTCCTCAAGGTCAAATACTTGTAAAACTGTGTCTGACAACGCATGCGGGGGTATAATTGGCGCCCGTTAGGCGGCAGCTGTAGTTTCTTATTGAAAATGTTGCTTATGACAATCTTTCATAATCTTGCATTATCCCTGTCAGTTGTGAAATGGGTGGTGGTGGTGAGTGGAAAGGCGGGGGTAAAGGTATCCCGGCTGGGATATCTTTACCCCCGGGGGTAAAGCTAAACTGGCAAGGATATCTTTACCCCCACCCCAACTTTTGGGTATAAACTATTTTCTTAATGCCCAATTTCTTCTTCGATGTAAGAGAAGCAAGAAAGTGGACTCGATGTTTCACTTGAACATTTTTCGTTTCAATCATGACTCCGACAAATAGAACTACCCTTAGTAAGAAATATGGCCATATTATAGAGGCAAATGATTATTTAATAATTTCTTTTTGTATATTTTCTTATTCAAAATTTTGCTTATGACAATCTTTTATAATCTTGCATTGTCCCTGTTTGTTGGGAAATGGGTGGTGGTGGTGAGTGGAAAGGCGGGGGTAAAGATGTCCCGGCTGGGATATCTTTACCCCCGGGGGTAAAACTAAACTGGCCAGGATATCTTTACCCCCATCCCAACTTTTGGGTATAAACTATTTTCTAAATGCCCACTTTCTTTTTATATGTAAGAGAAGCAAGATAGTGGACACGATGTTTCACTTGAACATTTTTTGTTTCAATCATGACTCGGACAAATAGAACTACCCTTAGTAAGAATTATGACCATATTATAGAGGCGAATGATTATTTAAAAACTTCTTTTTTGTATATTTTCTTATTCAAAATGTCCCTTATGACAATGTTTCATAATCTTGCATTATCCCTGTCAGTTGTGAAATGGGTGGTGGGGGTGAGTGGAAAGGCGGGGGTAAAGATATCCCGGCTGGGATATCTTTACCCCCGGGGGTTAAACTAAACTGGCCAGGATATCTATACCCCCACCCCAACTTTTTGGTATAAACTATTTTCTTAATGCCCAATTTCTTCTTATATGTAAGAGAGGCAAGATAGTGGACTCGATGTTTCACTTTAACATTTTCCGTTTCAATCATGACTCGGACTAATAGAACTACCCTTAGTAAGAAATATGACCATATTATAGAGGCAAATGATTATTTAATAACTTCTTTTTTGTATATTTTCTTATTCAAAATGTTGCTTATGACAATCTTTCATAATCTTGCATTGTCCCTGTCAGTTTGGATATGGGTGGTGGTGGTGAGTGGAAAGGCGGGGGTAAAGATGTCCCGGCTGGGATATCTTTACCCCCGGGGGTAAAACTAAACTGGCCAGGATATCTTTACCCCCACCCCAACTTTTGGGTATAAACTATTTTCTAAATGCCCAATTTCTTCTTATATGTAAGAGAAGCAAGATAGTGGACACGATGTTTCACTTTAACATTTTTCGTTTCAATCATGACTCGGACTATTAGAACTACCCTTAGAAAGAATTATGACCATATTATAGAGGCGAATGATTATTGAATAACTTCTTTTTGTTTATTTTCTTATTCAAAATGTCCCTTATGACAATCTTTCATAATCTTGCATTATCCCTGTCAGTTGTGAAATGGGTGGTGGGGGCGAGTGGAAAGGCGGGGGTAAAGATATCCCGACTGGGATATCTTTACCCCCGGGGGTAAAGCTAAACTGGCCAGGATATCTTTACCCCCACCCCAACTTTTGGGTATAAACTATTTTCTTAATGCCCAATTTGTTCTTATATGTAAGAGAAGCAAGATAGTGGACTCGATGTTTCACTTTAACATTTTCCGTTTCAATCATGACTCGGACTAATAGAACTACCCTTAGTAAGAAATATGACCATATTATAGAGGCAAATGATTATTTAATAACTTCTTTTTTGTATATTTTCTTATTCAAAATGTTGCTTATGACAATCTTTCATAATCTTGCATTATCCCTGTCAGTCGTGAAATGGGTGGTGGTGGTGAGTGGAAAGGCGGGGGTAAAGATATCCAAGCCAGTTTAGCTTTACCCCCGGGGGTAAAGATATCCTGGCCAGTTTAGCTTTACCCCCATCCCAACTTTTGGGTTTAAACTATTTTCTAAATGTCCAATTTCTTCTTATATGTAAGAGAAGCCAGATAGTGGACTCAATGTTTCACTTTTACATTTTTCGTTTCAATTGTGACTCGGACAAATATAACTACCCTTAATAAGAAATATGATCATATTATAGAGGCAAATGATTATTTAATAACTTCTTTTTGTATATTTTCTTATTCAAAATGTCCCTTATGACAATCTTTCATAATCTTGCATTATCCCTGTCAGTTGTGAAATGGGTGGTGGGGGTGAGTGGAAAGGCGGGGGTAAAGATATCCCGGCTGGGATATCTTTACCCCCGGGGGTAAAGCTAAACTCGGACAAAAATATACAAAAAGAAGTTATTAAATAATCATTCGCCTCTATAATATGGTCATATTTCTTACTAAGGGTAGTTCTAATAGTCCGAGTCACGATTGAAACGAAAAGTGTTAAAGTGAAACAGCGAGTCCACTATCTTGCTTCTTTTACATATAAGAAGGAATTGGGCATTAAGAAAATAGTTTATACCCAAAAGTTGGGGTGGGGGTAAAGATATCCTGGCCAGTTTAGCTTTACCCCCGGGGGTAAAGATATCCCAGCCAGGATATCTTTACCCACGCCTTTCCACTCACCCCCACCACCCATTTCACAACTGACAGGGATAATGCAAGATTATGAAAGATTGTCATAAGGGACATTTTGAATTAGAAAATATACAAAAAGAAGTTATTAAATAATCATTCGCCTCTATAATATGGTCGTATTTCTTACTAAGGGTAGTTCTAATAGTCCGAGTCACGATTGGAATGAAAAATGTTAAAGTGAAACATCGAGTCCACTATCTTGCTTCTTTTACATATAAGAAGGAATTGGGCATTAAGAAAATAGTTTATACCAAAAAGTTTGGGTGGAGGGATAATGCAAGATTATGAAAGATTGTCATAAGGGACATTTTGAATAAGAAAATATACAAAAAAAGTTATTAAATAATCATTCGCCTCTATAATATGGTCACATTTCTTACTAAGGGTAGTTCTAATAGTCCGAGTCACGATTGAAACGAAAAATGTTAAAGTGAAACAGCGAGTCCACTATCTTGCTTCTTTTACATATAAGAAGGAATTGGGCATTAAGAAAATAGTTTATACCCAAAAGTTGGGGTGGGGGTAAAGATATCCTGGCCAGTTTAGCTTTACCCCCGGGGGTAAAGATATCCCAGCCAGGATATCTTTACCCCCGCCTTTCCACTCACCCCCACCACCCATTTCACAACTGACAGGGATAATGCAAGATTATGAAAGATTGTCATAAGGGACATTTTGAATAAGAAAATATACGAAAAGAAGTTATTAAATAATCATTCGCCTCTATAATATGGTCATATTTCTTACTAAGGGTAGTTCTAATAGTCCGAGTCACGATTGAAACGAAAAATGTTAAAGTGAAACATCGAGTCCACTATCTTGCTTCTTTTACATTTAAATGAGAATTGGGCATTAAGAAAATAGTTTATACCAAAAAGTTTGGGTGGAGGGATAATGCAAGATTATGAAAGATTGTCATAAGGGACATTTTGAATAAGAAAATATACAAAAAAAAAGTTATTAAATAATCATTCGCCTCTATAATAAGGTCATATTTCTTACTAAGGGTAGTTCTAATAGTCTGAGTCACGATTGAAACGAAAAATGTTTAAGTGAAACAGCGAGTCCACTATCTTGCTTCTTTTACATATAAGAAGGAATTGGGCATTAAGAAAATAGTTTATACCCAAAAGTTTGGGTGGGGGTAAAGATATCCTGGCCAGTTTAGCTTTACCCCCGGGGGTAAAGATGTCCTAGCCAGGATATCTTTACCCCCGCCTTTCCACTCACACCCACCACCCATTTCACAACTGACAGGGATAATGCAAGATTATGAAAGATTGTCATAAGGGACATTTTGAATAAGAAAATATACAAAAAGAAGTTATTAAATAATCATTCACCTCTATAATATGGTCAAATTTCTTACTAAGGGTAGTTCTAATAGTCCAAGTCACTATTGAAACGAAAAATGTTAAAGTGAAACAGCGAGTCCACTATCTTGCTTCTTTTACATATAAGAAGGAATTGGGCATTAAGAATATAGTTTATACCCAAAAGTTTGGGTGGGGGTAAAGATATCCTGGCCAGTTTAGCTTTACCCCCGGGGGTAGCCGGGATATCTTTACCCCCGCCTTTGCTTTCACCACCACCACTGACAGGGATAATGCAAGATTATGAAAGATTGTCATAAGGGACATTTTGAATAAGAAACTATACAAAAAGAAGTTATTAAATAATCATATAAGCCTCTATAATGTGGTCATCTTTCTTAGTAAGGGTAGAAGCCTCCGTGGTCGAGTGGTTACGCTACTCGCCTTGTAAACCAGGGGTCGCAGGTTCGACCCCGGGCTTCTCCAGACTTTCGGATGAGTCTTTAAACCGAGGTCCCGTCTCCGTATGACCTTAGCTGTTGGTGGGACGTAAAACTGAAACACTCACTCACTCACTTAGTAAGGGTAGTTCTATTAGTCTGAGTCATGATTGAAAAGAAAAATGTTATAAGTGAAACATCGAGTCCACTATCTTGCTTCTCTTACATATAAGAAGAAATTGGGTAATAAGAAAATAGTTTATACCCAAAAGTTGGGGTGGGGGTAAAGATATCCTGGCCAGTTTAGCTTTACCCCCGGGGGTAAAGATATCCTGGCCAGTTTAGCTTTACCCCCGGGGGTAAAGATATCCAGGGTGGGGGTAAAGATATCCCGGGATATCCTTACCCCCGGGGGTAAAGCTACCCCTGAGTAGCTTTACCCCCGGGGGTAAAGCTACCCAGGGGTCAAGATAAACTGGGACACCGGTTCCTTGATTTTATACAAGGTCAGCGACAGTCAAATGGACAATAGCAAGCGGGAAGCTTCTGTAACTAGTAACTTTTGCTTGAATGTGTGCAGGATGACTGCGCGTTCTTAGTGTTAAATGAATATAAATGGTGAGACTAAACGTATGAAAGTGTAATGAAGAAAGGCCATGGTGTTAAATGTTAACAATAGATTAGGTAAAAGCAGGTTAAAACAGGTATGCTGTGTTCATGGCAACTTCTGACCAAGAGGCCGGACTCCCACGCTGAACTTAGTTAATGCAGGCATCAAAATAATATTGGGAGTAAATCTATTCCATTGCCATACATATAACAATTAATTAACGTAATACGAGTGGGTGGCTCGTGCTGTGACGCGTGTTTCGATTGGTTGCTAGAAATAAGAGGAGGGAGATACTGCAACTATGCCATGAATAATTTTATATAAATAAATGAGGCAGGCAAGTGACCTTCTCTGCTGCAAGGATCACTAGCCAAGATAAGGCTGCATGTCTTTGGTTAAATAATTGTTCAGAGTCAAGTGGATGGCTTAACGCTACATCATTTCAAGTTAATGGGCATAGGACTGTGTACATAGGCTCCATACTGTGGACACGTATTCATGTGTTGACGGAATATTGTCTTGTATGCTGCTTCCCGAACTCAATTTTATTTTGTTCTGATATTAGATGAATAAAGCAAAGGACTCAATTAGCAGTTTAAGAGATTCTATCGACCTAATGATCCTTGCGGTACACTTGAAGTAACTGGAACCTCATCTGAGGACACACCTTCAAGTTCAAATGCCTGACCTCTCCCAATCAGAAAAGACTTAACCGACTGGATAGTTAATCCCTGTTACTGTTTCGATGTACCTGTAGCTTGCGAAGGAGCTTCAGGTGATTCACCTAGCCAAAAGCCTGGCTAAACCCAAGATAAGAACTATTTGTTGACCATTTAATCATGATCTGGCAAGGTCATAAAGAAGCTGAATCACATGAGTGTCACAAGATCTGCACTCCCATGCAGTTAAGTATTTCGCGATCATAAGGTATGCCCAAAGCAAATCAAATCGAATTTATTTCTCTCCGGTTATACAGTATGATAACATGAGAACCAAAACGTTGTACAAACATACGGTTTCATGGCGGCACAATGTCACATAGAAAAGATGTAGGGCATAAACTTTAATCCTTCTAAATGCCAGGTCCTTCATGTTATCCGACGTAAGAACCCCATACCAAATGTGTACCTCTTGCATGGCACCAGAAACAGCTAAGTACCTTGGGGTCACCATCTCTGATGGTCTAAACAGCAGCCCCCACATTGACAACATAACTACAAAAGTAAATCAGACCCTTGGATTCTTGAAAAGAAACACTCGGGTCCATAATAAGGACCTGAAATCAGTTGCATATAAGACTCTTGTCAGGCCGCAACTGGAGTATGCGTTCACTGTATGGTATCCCCACACTGCCACTGACATATACAAAGTGAAAGCAGTCCAACGAAGGGCTGCCAGGTGGGCAACACATGACTATAGCTACACTTCAAGTGTTACAGCTATGCTGAAAGACCTAAATTGGCGCCCCTTGAACAACGACGCATTAATAACCGTCTTGCCATGATGTATAAGATCACTTATGATCTCATCCTCAATACTGGACCATCAGCCCACAATCACCCCCTTGCATACAGACAGATTTACATAGGGCAAATAGGGCAAATTCTTCTGATACCGAGGCCCCGTTTTTGGATTTACATCTATCTATTGTAGATGGATTTGTTTCGTGCAAAATCTATGATAATCGCGATGACTTTGATTTTTAGATTGTAAATTTTCCTTTTTTGGATGGTGATGTTCCTCGTGCGCCATCCTATGGCGTTTATATTTCGCAATTAATTCGATTTGCTAGAGTGTGTAGTCATGTAACTGACTTCAACACTCGTAATAAATTATTAACGGCTAAACTCCTTAATCAGGGTTATCGGTACCATAAACTACGCAAAGCCTTTTCAAAATTTTATAGACGCCATTCTGATTTAATTTCAAAATTCAATATTGGACTTAAATCTCTTCTGCAACAAGGTCTATCGGAACCCGAATTTTATGGTGACTTAGTATATAAATTCAGAAAAATATATAACCGCAATGACTTAAGCACCCAATTTCGTAAAATCATTCTTCGATATAAAAAGATTGGGTACAACATGTATATTATACGACAGACTGCATGCATGGTAGTTAACCCAATCACGGTTGGCAACTTTGCTTCCCTCTTTAATTGCACGCCGGTGGGTCAGGCCTCAGATTCTATGACGGCTCCAACGTAAAGGCTTATTGAAAATTAGAGAGATAATGCTGGTTGGTGCCTGATGCTCTGTCTCTGGTCGGGCTCATCGGAGTCTAACTGTTGGTTTTCTTTTGCTCCAGCATTTCAGTGGTTTCTTGCTGTCGAGTCCTCTCCGTTGTCTCACCTCTGTGGTTCTTTGATTTTTGTGTTCACGGAGATGTTGCACTGATGAGTTAGGAGGCCTTCATGCGGGCTGAACAAATTATTTGTCTAAATCGCGACGGAAGTAAGGGCGAGGATTGTGGCCACGTAAAATCGATTTAAGCCCCCCAGTGGAAATCTTCCACTGACCGTTCCAAGGCGGCTCTTCTGTGGCGATTTATTTATGTTGTTGTTTGTTACTTACTGTGTGTATCACTTGTGTCTTTTAATTTTGGATGGTCATATGGCCATTTTGTGGGAAAGTAACTGTCCTTATGGCCTTCCTTTGTTTAGGTTTCCATTATGGTCTGGTCGCTTAATGTTTGTATTTCTTTCCCTTTGGTGTCTTTTATGGGTGGAGTAAGTTAATTGTATCAATTCCTGATCTTTGTTTTACTTCTACTTTACACCCTCACAGACTACTACAAGTACACCTTCTTTCCGTGGACTATTATTTACTGGAATGCTCTACCTGCCTATGTTGTAACGCTACCCACTATGGCGCAGTTTAGCAGTGCTGTTAGCCTGATGGCTCATGCTTCTCCTTAAAAGACCCAATTCTGTTTTTATCTTTTAACTGTACTAACACTCTCTTTTCCCACTGTACGAACCCATTTCACCAACTTTCCTTTCCTTTTATTTCAGCTAACACCCTTCAACACTTGGTTCGCCGGAACCTGTATTATGTCCCCCTCGGGGGTTTAGACGTACTGGAAGAAAGAAAAAAAAATCGATAAAAGTCGAAAAAACAAAACACTAGAGGACAACAACAGGTCAATCTGTTGTCATTACCAATTTCTTATATCCCCAACCCTTCTGTCCCTTAAAAATTACTGATAAAAAGGAGACCGACAATGAAAGTAACGACGAACCCAACAAATCTTTGTCTATGTTAAGATTGACAGTTGTGAAACTAGTTAGAACACTTCTCCGTCATAGCACTTTATGTATAATTGTTCAAATCAAATGGCCGTACTGTTCCCAGCAAACTGCCGTCCAGTATTTTACCTGGTGACGCAAATTGCCGTACTCTGGCCTTCGGGCGTTTCGGCTTGTTTATTCAGTCACAATATTCTTTGGGTGAAAAACAACTAAAACGTTACAAGCAGCGAAGGATTCGGCTTCTATTGATGCCACTGAATTGAAGATTGTCTAAGCCGTTTCTGTAATAAATGCACAGAATGTTGAAGCTGTCATGAATTTTCGCGGTACCAGCCATGTACCAGCCGACTCATTTGTGTGTTTAAATGGCAGCTGACAAAGCTTTCCAAAATTTCTTTTTTAAGAATTTCAGAGAAAAATAAGTTGAGTAAATATGGGAAGTTGGTTTAAGTTCTGACACTACGTAATAAAGCCAACTTAAGCGATTGCCTACCGTCGGTATAATCATTTTCCTCATTTATCTGGTACTTTTGAGTAACAAGTTCCGGAGTCGATGCTACACGGTGTTTATATCCGACAGATAATTGAACAACCAAACACCCCCTCTCTAAACGACCTATTAAACAGGATTTTCCAATAGCACTAAAATCTCGCTAGTGCCTTCAACATTCTTTTACTAAGTCGCTTTATTTGGATTTAATAAGTCAATAAAATTTGAAAGTTCTAGAGCTGAACCTGTCATATCACTTAATGACTTTCTAGTTTTAGATTCAAAAATAGGCATCTGAACTCCAGTGTCATTTATTGTTGATATCGATGAAAAATAATCGTTCAGGCATTCCGCCTTTTTTCATCTGTATGGCAATATGACTTTCGCCTGACATGTCAAGCAAATTGTCTTTTAAAATATATCAGTTTGTTTGATATTATAAGTATTTAGTTTAAATTTCAGGATACGTGCTCGCTGATTGAATGCAAACCTATGAAGACTACATGGAATGGTTGATCAGAACTATGGAATGGTGTCTGTGCTTACTGACTTATTTTCAAGGTAATGGCAAATTTGAGGATGTCTTTCGAAAGCGTAACATTACGATAACACATCCGTGTGAAATAGTACATTTTTCAAGTCTCAAAAAAGGCATTTTTTTTTCTGATGAAAATTTGTGATATTTTTCTTACTTATACTCAGAACATAGGTTTTTGGTGCTCGTTAGAACCGCCTCATTGAGGCGATTCTAACTAACACCCACAACCCATCTCTTGGAGCAGGAATAAGGAAAATAATGTTTACCCCCTTAAATCCAAGTTTTTCCTATTTTAAGTGGGGCGTCACGTGATGAACAACGGCCTCGACGGAATGATTATTCAACAAGAATCTGCTATCTTTGAAAGAAACCCAAACGAAAAATAAATAAATAAATAAATAAATAAATAAAACAAATAAAAAATAAAAAAGTTAAGTATTTAACCACTCTTTTTAAAGTGCCAAAGGGCCAGTTTTATACCATAAGTGTAATTAAGTTCAGTGCCAGAGGGCCAGTTCTGGACCAATACTTTTTAAACCCTTTTTGTACCAAATGGAATTTACGTCCTTATAAATAGCATGAGTCCATTTCAAAATTTAGGGGTAGTCCGGTTGTGTTTTCTCCAAAATCTACTTGGAAATTGGCTGAACGTTTTGCAAACAGTGTAGGCCCTGATCAGACGCCGCGTTTAGCGGCGTCTGATTTGGGCCTGCACTGTTTGCCGAGTACTCTTTAGGGGTTCCTGGTACTAAATGGGTCAATAAACTGCGAGGGAACATTCTCAATGTTACCGTTATGATCCTAAGTATTGAGATCGATAGGCCAAAACAAACAATGCAAACCCAGATCAGACTGTTCTTTCATCAGACTGAGGAGCAGTCTTATCAGGGTCTACACTGTTTGCCTGTCCCCCTGCTCCTTTTAGACTCCTTGCTGGATCATGACACAAATTTGTAAAACGTTACTGGAGAATTACAGCAAGTTCTCAAGGTGTCCGAATTTTTAGGATTTTTCGGTATTCGTTTAAGACCAGATAAATCCTTTGAAAACATTTTCCAAGTACCTAAAGTGGGCTATATATACACACTGGTAAAGGCAAGCGCGCAGGGTAAGGAACAAACTCACAGGATAAGGAAATTTTTCCGCTCTGGATAAGGAAGAAAATGGCGGAATCGGCATCACATGTGCAGGTTTGTTGTTGTTCTAGATCTTGTATTATGGTTACTAATCAATACGGTTGCTCACATTAGCTTCACGGAAGACACATATTATTCACAAATTTATCTTCGATGGTCCGAATTCGACAGTTACAGCCAGTCAAACGGAGAACCGGACACAGTGGAGCTACTCAACCACGAAATCTCATTATTTTACATGAAACGCTCTTCTTGGAAGATGGCATGTACTTTTTTGTTGGCTGTAGACATACACATGATAAATCGGGACTGTTGCAAATACGATTTAAGGAAAATTGGAAATTTGAAGGCACACAGTGAGAAATCCTAGTTCCATTTTCATTATAACGCCCACGGGCAAGGAATTGGGTACAACGCATATGATAAGACACACAATTTTCCGGGGGAAACGGTAGTTGTATGCCGTAGCTCTAGTAAATTTCCGTCTCAGATTAGGTTTTCCGATATTAATAATTAGTACTACATAGTTTAAAGCACCAATTGTGACTTTAGGAAACGTTCAAAGTTTGGTGTGCCTTGTCTTGGCATGCACATTGCTCTGGTTCTAGCACTATAATTATCCCCTACGGGGGATAGATGGATTGGGTTCATCGCGATTTTTGGCCGGAACACCTGGGTCAGAACATATTAAATAAAATCACGGATTTCCTTGTCTGGTGTGCTAGAACGATTTTTTTTTGTAGTAAGAGTCTGGAACGCCAATGAATGGTGATTTCTACAGTGCCTAGCTTGGGGAATAAGGTCATCTGTTGGAATGCTGGCAGTACCCTTTAGACCTTTGTATAAAAGCATGAGCCTTACGGCTTTTATCCTTTTCGTGAGGGACTCCCATCTTAATTTCCTAGTATTCCAGTCATGCTCCCAGTTTCAAAGCTTGTTACAAATCTAGCAGCTCTGTTAGAACTTTTTCAATTTTTTCATTAAGGACCACTCTACTGGGGTTCCTGATATAACTACCATATTCCAAGATTGGGCGAACAAGTCCTTTATATGCCGCCTCTTTTGTATCCTGAGGACACTGATGAAGATTTCGCCTCAGGAAACCAAGCCAATCTAGCATATAACGCCATCAAATATTGACCAATTTTTGTACAGCCTGCAAGTCTCAAACAAATTCCACTTCTTTGACCTGTAGGATGTTTACTCTCTCTCTCTCTCTCTCTCTCTCTCTCTCTCTCTCTCTCTCTCTCTCTCTCTCTCTCTCTCTCTGCCCACGTGACTATCACTGACCGTCTATGAAATCCTGGTAGTGGTTTATTCTTGTCGCTGAGATATCAGGGTGCTGCGTAAAATGGATATATGTAGGGACAAAGACAGTGTACACTGAGATCAGACTTCGCAGTACGTTGCGTCTGATCTGGATCTACACTGTTTAAAATACAGGAATATAAGGGTAAAACACAACAGTTTAAGAACCAATTAGAGGGAATTTTTCAGCCATCGACCCTTCAATGTTTTTTTTTTTTTTTTTTGGGTTTTACGGCCCTTTCAAGATTATTTCACTCATATCGAGCCGATCGTTAATCAGAGGTGGGCGAAAACCGGAGTACCCGGAGAAAAACCACCTGACCTTCCGTTGCAGAACTTGGCGTCTCACACCCCTTCAATGTTGTAAAGAGGTTCTAATTGTTTATGGCAAAATCTAGCATTATGCAGAAAATGCCGTGTTATTTAATTCCATTGTATGCTATTGGACTCTTCCATTTCTTTATTATGCCCCTGCCTATTCGAAGAATAGCGGAAGGGCATTAACTGTTTGTTACCCCTGTCCGTCCATCCGCCCGTCCGAATAGTGGCAGAGGAATTCTGTATAACTCCTGTCCGTCCGTCCAACTTTGTGTCCGGGCCATAACACCTAAACCGTATGGAATATATTTTTGAAACTTTACAGGTGCAAACATGGCACTGAGACTATGTGTCATGAACAAGGAAGACAACTCTTGATTTTATGGTTTTTGAATTATCCGCCCTTGACTTAGTTCCCAATCGCAAACTGTGCCCGGGCCATAACTCCTAAACCGTATGAAATATATGAAACTTTAGAGGTATCTGCATGGCAATTAGACGATGCGTCATGTCCGTCCGTACGTCCGTCCCACTTCGTGCCCGGGCCGTAGCTCCGAAACCGTATGGAATATATTTTTGAAACTTTTACAGGTGCATGTATGGCACTGAGATGTGTCATGAACAAGGCAGAAACTTGTGCTTTTTTGGTTTTTGAATTATCTGCCCATTGACTTAGGTCCTTATAGTAGAATGTGTCCGGGCAATAACTCCTTAACCGTATGCAATATGTTTATGAAACTTTACAGGTGCATGCATGGCACTGAGACGATGTGCCACGAACAAGGGAGACACCTCTTATTTTTTTTGTTATTGAATTATCTGCCCTTGACTTAGTTCCTTATAGTAAACTGTGTCCGGGCCATAACTCCCAAACCCTATGGAATTTTCAGGCGCATGCATGGCATTGAGACGAGGTGTCATGAACAAGGAAGGCAACTCTTGCTTTTGGGTTTTTTGAATGATCTGCCCTTGACTTAGTTCCTTACAGTAAACTGTGTCCGGGCCATAACTCCTAAACCACATGAAATATATTTCAGAAACTTTACAGATGCATGCATGGTATTCAGACGATGTGTCCTGAATAAGGAAGACAACTCTGCATTTTTGGAGTTTGAATTATCTGCCCTTGACTGACTTAGTTCCTGATAGTAAACTGTGTCCGGGCCATAATTAATAAACCGCATGGAACGTATTTATGAAACTTTAACGGTGCATGCATGGCAATGAGACGATGAGTCATGAACCAAAAAAAAAAAAAAAAAAAAAAAAAAAAAAATACAACTCGTGCTTTTTTGTATTTTTAGTTATCTGTCATCGGTTTAGTTCCTTATAGAAAACTGTGTCCGAGCATAACTCCTAAACCGTCTTGAATGTATTTATGAAACTTTACAGGTGCATGCATGGCATTAAGACGATGTGTCATGAATAAGGAAGACAACTTTTGCTTTTTTTGTTTTTTGAATAATCTGCCCTTGACTTAGTTCCTTAACTCCTTTGCCGCAAGGAATACATTTATGAAACTTAACAGGTGCATGCATGGCATCGAGACGATGTGTCATGAACGAGGAAGACAACTCTTGCCTTTTTGGTTTTTGAATTATCTGCCCTTGGTTTAGGTCCTTAAAGTAAACTGTGTCCGGGCTATACCTCCTAAACGGTATGGAATCTATTTATGAAACTTTACAGGTGCATGCATGGCATTGGGACGATGTGTCATGAACAAGGAAGACAACTCTTGTTTTTTTTGCTTTTTGAATTATCTGCCCTTGACGTAGTTCCTTATAGTTTTTGAATTATCTGCCCTTGACTTAGTTCCTTGTAGTAAACTGTGTCCAGGCCATAATTACTAAACCGTATGGAATATATTTCTGAACTTTACAGGTGCATGCATGGCATTGAGATGTGTCATGAACAAGGAAGACAACTCTTGTTCTTCTGAAAATGATATCTACCTTAATAATAACTTCATACTGATACAATTACATATAAACCCTTTGTTCTGAATGGCATTTTGGCGGGGGCATCCGTTTCCTATGGACACTTTTTCTGGTGTTGAACATGTTAACTTGTCATATAAGGGGTGTCCGGCCTATTTTGTCATTTTTGTTCTATTTTCTACAGAAAATTCTGTTAGCAAATAGTTCAGGCCCTGTTTGCCAAATTACCCATTAGGGGTTTCCCCGCATACAATGGCTTAACTTTATTTTTCCCTCTCAGGTTGTTATATTTTATTAGAAGCCTCCTTGTTGTAGTTGCAGTGCTACTCGCCTGGTAAACCAGGGGTCGCAGGATCGATCCCGGGCTTCTCCAGACTTTCGGATAAACCGAGGTCCTGTCTCCGTATGACCTTAGCTGTTGGCGAGACGTAAAACTCAAACACTCACACTCAGATGGTTTTATAGAAAGTGTGCTCTGTCAATTTATACAATGCTGAGCATGTATTATGATTCAAGTTGCTGAAATAAATGTAATATTGTTTAGAGCATGATATGATTAAAAGTTACTGATCAAACGAACCCCATAATCGTTTGAGCACCCTAATGGACCATGTATTTGAAATATTAAAGCTTTTATGAAGTGTTGCGCTCCCGCCCATCGGGGCCTGGCGAAATAAATTGGGCTGCAAGGTGCTTCCGCGCAGAACTGAAACCGACCGAACTTGGGTACTTGTAAACAGCTAAGATCTAAGCCTGCCCAGGAAAAGTGATACGAGTCGGACCGCTCCTTAGACCCTAGCGGTTTCTTTGGGCGGTAGGGGTTTAGATGTCATTTCATCTCAATGTCGGGTAAAAGTCCAACAAAATCGGAAACAATGTCTCCAAAATGACCTTAATAGTTTTGACGGGGACGTAAAACCTCAACTCAAACAAATTTTATGAAGAGCATTACCAAAACACGCCTATACAAAAATAAATGAAATGAAAAAATTGTGGTATTTTTCTTTTTTCTGTTCTAAAATATAGATTATGGGTACTCTTTAGAACCGTCTCACCGAGGCGGTGCTAACGAGTATCCACAATATATATTTTAGAACAGAAATAAGAAAAATGTGAGGCGGTTCTAACGAGTATCCACAATCTATATTTTAGGACAGAAATAAGAAAAATAAGATTTACCCCTGTAAACCCCAGGTTTACTTTATAAAAGTCATTGCCTTCACTTCTGTTTCAAGGGGGTCTAAACTGTATAGGCATGTTTTCGTGATGGGATGGGGCATAGCCAAGGCAGAACCCTGGTTGGTATCACAGAATATGTCTTACCATAAGAAACAAGAATACATATGGTTTATGGGCCGGGCTCTGAACGGTTCCTGATGTATACGGCCTTTTAAGTAGTGGAAGTGGTGGGGCATGGGCCCCTTCGACCCCAGGAAAGCGCAAGATTGATTTCATTAAATGAGTGTTATTATAAGGACAGTTTATTGGTAGGGATCCGAATGGTTTCTAAAATAGTAGACATTTAATGAAGTAGAGTGACAGAGAATGGCCCTGCCGACCCCCATGAACCCCGAAGTTGGTGTGACTGAATGAGGCTCGTCATAAGGAACAAGAATATATGTGGTTTAAGGGCTGTGGGTCTGAACAGTTTCTGACATATAAGGCCTTTTTTGACATGGAGGGTTGGAACATACACCCCGGGCACCCCTAGGTTGGCTTCACTGAATGCCTCATATCATAAGGAACAAGAATATATCATCTGGTTTAGCGGTGGGAATCTGAACAGTTTCTGAGATATGCGTTTTATGAAGTGAAGGAGTGGGCTGATGATGGCCCAGATGCGTCCCTAGGTTGATGCAACTGTATGATATTGTTTAGGAGTGGTAATCTGAATGGTTTCTGTGATATATATGGTCTTTTATAAAGTAGAGGGGCTGCGCATCCCAGAGGACACGAAGGTTGATGTCACTGAATGCATCTTATCGTAAGGAACCGGAATATGTTTGGTTTACTGTTGGGGATCTGCCCGGTTTCAGAGAGATTATGCCTTTATTGAAGTGAAGGGGTGGGGCAAGGCCACAACGCATCCCATGGGACGCCAAGGTTGTCATCACTGAATGTGTCTTATGATACGGAAAAAAAGGTTTAGGGCTGGGTTTATTATGCATTTCATGAAGTGGAGTAGGTGTGTGTGTGTGTGTTTGGGGGGGGGGGGGGGGCATTGCCTTGGCGCAAAATGTATGGTTTATGGGTGGGGATCTGAAAGGTTTCTGAGATATTAAGCCTTTAATGAAGTTGACCGTGGTGAATGGGGGGGGGGGGGGTGCGTGGGGGGGGGGGGGGTTGGACATGGCCTGGCGCATTCGACCGACCATTTGAAACCCTCTTGTCTTTATTGAAGTGAAGGGGTGGGGCAAGGCCACAACGCATCCCATGGGACGCCAAGGGGGGGGGGTGGACATGGCCTGGCGCATTCGACCGACCATTTGAAACCCTCTTGCCAAACTTTATGTTGGCATCTATCATATCCCCGAGATTTCAGAAAAAAATCTGTCGAGCAGTTACTGAGAACTCATCTGAAAGAAAAACTGAGCGGATTCTGACATGCATGTTTTGGGTCTACAGTTTAGAAGAAGAAGAAGAATAAGAAGAAGAAGAAGAAGAAGAAGAAGAAGAAGAAGAAGAAGAAGAAGAAGAAGAAGAAGAAGAAGTAACAATTGCCCGATACAACAGAAACAATCTTGAAAATTGCCATTAAATCAAAATACAAGAAGACAATTGGTCAAACAATAATGCCTATGAAAGAAACCCATTTATAGCTCGTCTGTTTTTCGAAGAAAAACTTTTGAGCTATTGTCATCCCTCCAGCGTCTGCGTTGGCGTCGTAGTAGTTGTTAAAAAAAAAACAAAAAAAAAACAAAAAAACAACAACAACAACAAAAAAACTTAATCTTGGTTATAACTTCAAAAGTGTTAGACCTAGCCTCATGAAACTTCATACACCTACACACCGTGTCAAGACCTTCATTCTGAACAAGAGCCAAAACTTTATTGTTGATTATGATCTCCGCTTTTCCGATTTTTTTCTGAAACACATTTTTTACTCTCATTCCAATACCATTTGAAATAGAGCCTCAAACTCCACATGGATGTTCCGTGGGACAAGACCTGTTCAGTGATACCAACCTTTTTGACCTGGGACCTTGTGCTTTGGACTTTGGTCTATCTTACAAAAAAAAAAAAATAAATAAAATAAATAAACCAGAAACCTTAACATTGACCATATTTCCAAATATATTTGGCCTACCTTTATGAAGCATCAAACACATACTCACCATAACAAAAGCTACATTCTGACAAAGGGCCATAACTATATTATTGATTATGGCTGAATTAACTCCCCTTTTCCATTTTTTCTGAACCACATTTTTACTCCCATTCCAATACTATTTGTAACAGGGCCCTCAAACTTCACATGGATGTTCCTTGGGACAAGACCTTTTCACTGATACCAACCGTTTTGACATGTGATCTTGACCTTACAACTTTGACCTCAATTTTATACACATTGTTTACTCCCATTCCAATACTGTTTGTAACAGAGCCTAAAAACTTCACATGGATGTTTCTTGGGACAGATTCCAAACTTTTTGACATGTGACCATGACCTTTGAACTTTGGCCTGATTTTTATGCACATTTTTACTCGCATTCCAATACTGTTTGTAACAGAGTCTTCAAACTTCATATGGATGTTCCTTGGGACAAGTCCTTTTCACTGATACCAACCTTGTTGACCTGTGACTTTAATTTTTTGTTTGTTTGATTTGAGGTTTAACGTCTCCGTCAACACTGTAAAGGTCATTTTGGAGACGTTGCTTCCAATTTTGTTGGACTCTTACCCGACATTGAGACGAAATGACATCTCAAGCCCTGTCGCCCAATGAAACCAAAAGGGTTTATTAGCATGGACGGTCCGTCTCGCACCGCGCTTCCTGGACAGGCTTAGATCCTCTAAGCGGTTTACCAGTACTAGTGTGCGGCCGGATTCAGCTCTGCGTGGAAGCATCATGCAGCCCATATATTTCTTCCACCCCCTATGGGAGGGGGCCGACCTGTGACTTTGAGCTTTGAACTTTGACCTATTTTACAAAAATAAAAAAAAACAACCTTAGCTTTGACAATGTTTTTAAAAAAATAATTGGCCTACCCTCATGAAACTCCATACACAAACTCACCATCACAATAGCTACATTCTGACAAAGGGCTATAACTATATTGTTGATTATGGCTGAATTATCTCCCCTTTCCGATTATTTTCTGAAACAATTGACTACAATTTTGGACACAATTTTGAAAAACAATAATAATAAAAAAACTAAGCGCACGGTGTGGTAATTAGGGTGAATACGGTATATTTTGACTAAGTTCCATAACCCTGATTTGTCTCTGTTACATGGAAAAACAGAAGAGCATGGCACCGCTTGCGGTGTTCTTGTTGTTTCATAGCGCTTCCAAATTCCATTGCAGCTTGGTAGTGGTACATTAGGAAAACATGTTCGTGTCAAATAATGGCGTCCATCATGGTGTCAGAAATAACCAATTTTAGATAAAATGATAACATCTCTCTTATTTCTGCTTTCAACATAGATTGTGGATGCTCCGGTTAGAACCGCCTCAATGAGATCGGCCCCCGCCCATAAGGGCTTGAAGAAATATATGGGCTGCATGAAGCTTCCACGCAGAGCTGAATCCGGCCCGCATACTAGTACTGGTAAACCGCTTAGAGGATCTACGCCTGTCCAGGAACCGCGGTCCATGCTAATATACCCTATTGGTTTCATTGGGCGACAGGGCTTGAGAAGTCATTTCATCTCAGTGTCGGGTAAAAGTCCCACAAAATTGGAAGCAACGTCTCCGAAATTACCTTTACAGTGTTGACGGGGACGTTAAACCTCAAATCAACCAACCAACCGCCATAGGGGCTTGAAGAAATATATGGGCTGCATGATGATTCCACGCAGAGCTGAATCCGACCCGCACACTAGTACTGGTAAACCGCTTTGAGGATCTAAGCCTGTCCAGGAACCACGGTGCGAGGCGGACCGTCCATGCTAATAAACCCTATCGGTTTCATTGGGCGACAGGGCTTGAGATGTCATTTCATCTCAATGTCGGGTAAAAGTCCCACAAAATTGGAAGCAACGTCTCCAAAATGACCTTTACAGTGTTGACGGGGATGTTAAACCTCAAATCAAACAAACAAAAAACCACAATCTATGTTTTTCAGCAAAAATTCGGCCGATAATGTATATCCCCGTAAACCCCAGTTTTCTCTATATAAAGTGGGGTTTAGAGGGGCTTTCGTTTCACGGACTTGTTATCGTGATGTATGCTTCACCCAGCTACCTCAAAATAATAAATAAATTAGATGTAATTAAATAAATGATTTAATAAATAAAAACGCTGCAAGCACTGCATCATGCCCTGCCACAACACATACATCAAGCAAGTGCCATAGCACTGATAAGGAGGAATTTAAAGTGAATGTGCTAAATAAAGCTGACATTAATACATGGCTGAGATGACATTTTTCTATCCAAAAGAAAGTACACAAGAATTAGTTCTCATTTTCTGCAGACCCCGCATGGTGCTTCACCTTCGTGTGGAGTTTATGAAAAATATCGCCGAACAGTTTTCTGTTTACAGAGTAGATACGAGGGTAGGCTGAAAAGTTCTGAGCCTGACCAAGAAGCAGGCATCGAACAGCCATGAAATTTTGTATTCATTAAATCCAAACCTTTATTAGTTGATTTGACTCAAATGAGTTCAAGTTTACCTGCAATAAGGTAGAAATTCTAGACTGAAAATTGATACTAGCACGTTTTTGAGAAAATGGACAAAATCTGGCATCGTGGTGTCATCAAGTACCTCCATAAAAAGGGGTTAGCTGCTAAGGACATTCATGCCGATATGGTTGCTACATAAGGGGATGATGCTCCTTCGTATGCAGTCGTATAAAGGTGGGCAGCAAATTTTAAGATGGGCAAGGACAGCCTTGAAGATGATGACCGGTGTGGACGACCCACAACGGCAACAACTGAGGAAACCATCAGCATGGTGCACAGGGCCGTGATGGATGACATGCGTTTAACTGTGAATCAGTTAGCTAACACTGTTGGCATCTCCATTGAACGAGTAGAGAACATTCTACACAGTGAATTAGGAATGTCGAAGGTTTCCGCCAGATGGGTGCCACGGCTTTTGACGCCTGACCAAAAGTTGACCAGACTGAACCGTTCACAAGCCAACTTGGCTATTTTTGAAGCAGACCAAGATGGTTTTCTTGACCGTTTTGTCACTCAGGATGAGTGTTGGGTTCATCACTTTGAGCCTGAGACCAAAAGACAATCCATGCAATGAAAGCACCCTGGCTCACCCCCTCCAAAGAAGGCAAAGGTCGTCTCCTCTGCAGGAAAGGTGTTGGCATCAGTGTTCTGGGATGCCAAGGGTATAATATTCATAGATTACCTTCAAAGGGGCAGAAGAATTAATGGAGAGTATTATGCAGATCTGCTAAAACAATTGCGAAAAGCAATTAAGGCTAAACGACCCGGAAAATTGACAAAAGGGGTCTTGTTCAATCAGGACAATGCGCATGCTCATAAATCGGTTGTCACAATGGCTGCTGTGCATGACTGTGGCATCACACTTGTCGATCACCCTCCATATTCACCTGATCTAGCTCCATCAGATTATTTCCTGTTTCCAAACATTAAAAAAAAGCACTTGGCTGGGCAGCATTATTGGTCAGACGAGGAGGTGATAGCTGCTGTAGAGGAGTTTTTCAGGGCCCAAGATGAGACCTTCTATACCACTGGGATCCAAGGACTCCAACTTCGCTGGAGGAAGTGTGTGGACAGGAAGGGAGACTATGTTGAAATATAAGGCACTTTTAGCATGGACAAACCATTGGATCTTGGTCAGGCTCCGAACTTTTCAGCCTGCCCTCGTAGAAATATATCACAGAAAATGTTGCTTTCAATGTTCCATAGGCGCTTGAAGAAATATATGGTCTGCATGATGCTTCCACGCAGAGCTGAATCCGACCCGCACACTAGTACTGGTAAACCGCTTAGAGGATCTAAGCCTGTCAAGGAACCGCGGTGCGAGGCGGACCGTCCATGCTAATAAACCCTTTTGGTTTCATTGGGTGACAGGGCTTCATCTCAATGTCGGGTAAAAGTCCCACAAAATTGGAAGCAACGTCTCCAAAATGACCTTTACAGTGTTGACGGGGACGTTAAACCTCAAATCATACAAACAAAACTGTATTGATATAGGTCTCATTAGTGTCACCGATCAAGATAGATAGCACACCTATACTGAATTGATATTGTTCACATGACTGTCACTGACCAATACAGATAACATACTTTTACTGTATTGATATCATTTAACAATAAAGATAACACCCCAAATATGTATTGATTTTTGTCTCATGACAGTCACTGACCAATGAAGATAACACACACTTACTAAAAAAATGATAAGTGTCTCATTAATGTCACTGATCAGTAAAGATAACACTCTTATTGTATTGATATTTGTCTCATTATTGTCACTGACTAAAGAAGATAACACACTCTTTCTGTATTGATATTGGTCCAATTATTGCCACTGACCAATAAAATAACATTTACTGTGTCGATATTGATCTCATGACTGCCACTGACCAACAGGGATAACACACACTGACATGTTTTTGGTCTCATTATTGTCACTGACCAATAAAGATTAACACACCCTTACTGTATTGATATTGGTCTCATTATTGTCACTGGTCAATAAAGATAATACAACCTTACTGTATTGGTGTATTGATATAGGTCTCACTATTGCCACCGATCAAGAAAAATAACACCCACTTTCTGTATTGATATTGGTCGCATGTCTGTCACTGATCAATAAAGACAACATACACTGACTGCATTGATATAGATCTGATTATTGTCAAAGACAAATAAAGATAACACACCCTTACTGTGTCGGTATAGGTCTCACTTTTGTCACCGCTCAAGAAAGATAACACTACCTTACTGTATTGATAGTGGTTGTCCAATTAAGACAACACACCCTGTGTGTATTGATATTAGTCTAATGTCTGTCACTGAACAATTGTTACCGACCAAGAAAGTTAACACTCCCTTACTGTATTGATATTGGTCAAATGACTGTCGCTGGCAAATGAAGATAACACTCCTTTACTATTTTGATATTAGTCTCATGTCTGTGACTGACCCATAAAAATTACAAACTTTTACTGTGTTGATATTGGTCACATTACTGTCACTGACTTATAATTTAATAAAGATTTCACATCCTTCATACGGTTTCAGTATTTGTCTGTTTGTTGTCCGTGAACAACAAAGATGACAGTCACAGTTACAGTATTGATCGCTTATTTTATACTTAGCAGTGAAATCAATGCATATCTGAAACAAATAAAAATGATATCAATCACAAGTGAAATGATATCGTATCATTTCACTTGTGACTGATACCATTTATATCATTTCACTGTAGCGTGCCGGAACTACTTTTTTGTTTAGGTTCTGGTCGAAAAAAGGTTAATTTTTTTTATTTACTAAGAATAATAATTCCTTATGCCGGTAGAATATATTTTGAAGTGTGGCATTAAAATTGAATGAACTGGCGTCATATCTGACAACAACAGCGCTGTGATTTTGAACATCTTCCTTTTGCCGACACACATCTCGGGCACATTTTAAATGCTCCCTCAGGAATTTAGGCTTAGCTGTCTTTATTACAAATGGACTACAAGACGTACCACTTCACTGAGTTTGTGCGAGGAAAACTGTGCTCAAATCAGCGTGTTTTGTGTGTGTGTGTGTGTGTGTGTGTGTGTGTGTGTGTGTGTGTGTGTGTTAATGTGTGTGTGTTCATGTGTGTGTGTGTGTTTTTTTCAATGTGAAAAACCGACCGCGATCGACTTCTACACATGGAATCGATTATTCTGTGGCTGGGTGCATGTCACTCAGAGCCTTCAAAAATAAAATGGACTTCAAATAAGCACAACGCATTCTGTAACATACCTTGAAAAAGCATTCTTTTAACAAAAACGCGGAATCCAAAATTATGATTTGTTTTTGCTTTGAAACTGACAGTTGTGACGTCATGTAGCCAGATCAAAATCGTGACGTCACCGTCTCGGGTCGATCAATTACCGTAAGTGTGCTAATAAATTATAAAATAAAAAGAAAATTAACTTTTTTTCGGCAGATACCAAAAGTACTTCATCTCGTGTGTTGAAAATACTCGTGAAAATTATGATGTTTTCAACACACTCGATGAAATATCCTCTCTATATCTGTCGCTGAACAACGAACACACTCTTACAGTATCTATATTAATCTCATTATTGTCACTGATCAATAAGCATAACACACCCTTACTGTATTGATATTGGCACCCGCCCAACGGGGCTTGAAGAAATCGATGGGCTGCATGATTCTTCAACACAGAGCTGAGACCGACCGCACACGAGTACTGGTAAACAGCTTAGAGGATCTAAGCCTGTCCATGCAAAGCGGTGCGAGTCGGTCCGTCCATGCTTATAAAGCCGATTGGTTTCATTGGGAGACAGGGCTTGAGATGTCATTTCATCTCAATGTCGGGTAAAAGTCCACCAAAATTGGAAGCAACGTCTCCAAAATGACATATACAGTGTTGACGAGGACGATCAACCTCAAACAAACAAACAAACAAACAAACAAAACTGTATTGATATTGGTTTCATGTATGTAACTAACCAATGATATAACACGCCCTTGCTGTGTCATGAGTGTAAGACTTTTTTCATTAATCGGCAAGTCAGATTGGGAATGATAGAAGTGCCCTTTGCCTGTCAGTCTGTCTATAACACTTTCTTGTCTGCTGCGTATCTCCTAGACCTTTGGTGGATTTTCATAAGAATTTGGTCAAATGTTCGGAGCCCATGGATGGGTTATGATGACTCAAGCTCGGGTTCATAGTTGAGGATCACTTGCTTGGGTTTTGGGGTTTTGTGCCCGTTCCATATCTCCTTTGCCCCTTGAGGGAGTTTGATTAAACTTCGGACAGATGTTGGCCTAATTGAGTTGATGTGCGGTACTGAGCTCGGCTTCAAGGTGAAGGCCCCAATTGAGAATTGAGGGTCAGGAGTTCGATCCTTGAATTTCTTGTAACTATATCTCTTATTCCACTAACCGGCCCCGATAGCTCATTTGGTAGAGTGTCCGCTCCGGGGAACGGGAGGTCACGGGTTCGATCCCGGGCCGCGACATACCAAAGTCGTAAAAAATGGTACTAGCTGCTCCTCGCTTGGCACTCAGATTTACGGGGTAGAGCTAGGACTGGTCGACCCAATGTCAGGATAATGTGACTGGGTGTGGTATCATGTAATGTGTCTGGGACATGCTACTTCAGTGAGGCAGCACTATAAAAGTGAGCATTGAGCTCCCTGTCGCAACCAGACACCGTCGTGATATGACTGAAGAATTGTTGAAAGCGACGTTAAATATGTTCTATAAAAGGGTTATCCTTTGGAAGCAAGGAATACACCATAGAAATGAAAAATATGGAGTGAACATGATTTCTGGGCCAGACTAGCTAGTTTCGGCCAATTAGGCCTCATCAGTGACCCTCAGACATTTTCAAAATTCCACAATGGAATCAATGATCCCGAATTAAACCCGAATTCACACATACACTTATCTTCCACTTCAGGAGTTTTCATTGAGCTTTGGTCAAATATTGCCTCGATACACTGGTGTAAAGGTCCCTTATCGCACCGTGGCGGCTCGGGGTGGTGGTCCTGGCTGGGGGTCTCGAGTTTGGACGTTGGGTTTCATGTCGGCGCTGTCACATCAAATTTGCCCCTTGGTTGGTTATCGTTTGACTTTGGTCGAACGCTTGCCTTATTGGGATGGTGTTCGGGGCCTGTGACTTGGCCGTGTTAGAACTTGGTCATGGTCTCGGTTAGGGGTTAGGAGTTTGGGACTCAAGATTTATTTCTCCGCTATATCTCCTTGCCATTGGAAGGATTTCCATTGGGCTTTGGTCTAGTGTTGGACAGAGAGGGATGATATGCTGAACCCAAAGCTCAGTCATGCATTCTCTGGATGATTGCAGATGGGGATCATACAGTTGAGCCTTGGGGTTTCCTGTCAGCTCTATATCCCTTTTGCCCGTGGAGGGATTTTCATTGAACTTTGTTCAAATTATGGCCTAGGTGGGGTGATGAGTGGAACCTGTGGCTTGGGCATTCTGGGTTGGGATGTGGCAGGGCAATTTGGCTGTCCTTTGGATTGCTTTCTTGTTCAAGTTTTGATAACTTTGTGAACTTGTAGAATGAATGTTTTGTTGACTTCTTAGCATTAAAGTAAATAAAAAATAGTATAAAAAATAAATAATGAATAAATAAATAAGAAATAAATTAATAAATAAGTATAAAATAAATAAGTAAAAATTATGTAAAAATAAATATAAAAAATAGTTATCAAGTAAAAAATCAATAGCTTAGTAAATAAATAAATAGTTATTAAATCATTAAAATAGGTAAAGATAAATTCTGTCAGGAAGTGGGCAGGATAGTCATGCTACAAGTAACTTTTGAATCATTTCAACTCATTTATCTAATGATCTAAAATATATTCTATTGATATGCTGCTAGAGTGAACTCATTCAATCAGCTAATTTGGTGTGTGCCATTGAAAAGTGACTAAGTACCTACTGACTAGTGCAAAAAATATTTCTTTTAAGATTTCGAAACAATGTGTTTGGCACAGTTACAAAATTGAACAGGGCAGGCTGAGGGACGGTTTTGTCCCTGACGCAGTTTGGCCCTGGATGTTTGAGTTGCAGGTTCTGCTCATCATCTTTTTAGGCCCTCATTTGATCTAGGTTTGGTGAGAATCTTTCCAGGGGTGGAGAGGGGCGGGGGATGTGGAGCAGACAGGAAATTCACGGCTGGAGCTTGTGACCTTCATTTGTGACCTTCACCTGGAATCTGCATGATTGAGTTGTGGGTCCAGCATATCATCATATTCAGATCTTCATTGGACCAAAGTTGAATGGGAGTCCTTCTGTGGGTAGGGGGGATATGGAGGGGAGGCAAAGTTTGAGGATCTGGCGCTTGACCTTTTATTCTGACCATGATCATGTGTCCCCATGACTGAGTTGCAGTTTCTGCACATCTTCTCATTGGGCAAGTGTTTGGCCGGAGTTGAATGAAAATCTTCCAGGGGGTGAAATGGATAAGGAGCAGACATGGGGTTCAATGCTCGGACTCATGGTCTTCAGCGATGGCCTTCAACTCGTGTTGTCATGGTGTGGTTATGCGTTCTGCACATCTCACTGTGGTGGATGTTTGACCAGGGCTAGTGGGAATAAGGGGTTAAAGAGAAAATAAAATGTATAGGAAATTCAAGGCTCAAAATGATGACCTTAAGTTGTGGCTTCGCTTTGGGTTTGCGTGGTTGAGTTAGGGGTTTTGTGTGTGTGTGTGTGTGTGTGTGTGTGTGTGTGTGTGTGTGTGTGTGTGTGTGTGTGTGT